>CM075990.1:5930195-5968789 GCA_038087875.1 Malacoraja senta | reverse complement strand
GAAACACTGTCTTTCAAAACTTTGATGTATTCAACAGAGTTAGATATAGCTCTTCGGGTTAACGGAATCAAGGGATATGGGGAGAAAGCGGGAACGGAGCACTGTTGCATCTCCTGGATGATCAGTCATTATCACATTGAATGGTGGTGCTGGCTCAAAGGGCCGAATGGCCTACTCCTGCACCTATTTTCTATGTTTCACCAGGGAAGAATTACAAGGGTGGGAAAATGAAGTGTGTTTCCTGAACTTTTACGTTGGGCATCATAGGAGCAATGGCGGAGGCCAAACATAGAGTGGGAATGGGGCAGAGAATTAATGTGGCGGGCAACTGGAAGCTCAGGACTGTCCCTGCAGATTGAACATAAGTGTTCTGTAAATATGTCACCCAGTCTGCACTTGGCTTCTCTAATGTAGAAGAGACCACACTGTGAAAGCTGAATGCAATGCACTTCATTGGAAGGCGTGTATGTGAATTGACAATGTTCATGTTACTGACTGGTGGGTTGAGGTAAAAGATCAAAAGATCTTGATTAGTACGGGTGTCAGAGGTTATGGGGAGAAGGCAGGAGAATGGGGTTAGGAGGGAGAGATAGATCAGCCATGATTGAATGGTGGAGTAGACTTAATGGGCCGAATGGCCTAATTCTACTCCTAACACTTACAAACTTATGAGCAGGAGTTGCATCTCCTGTGGTTACATGATGAGGTGTCATGAGAAGGGATTTGGTTAATGGAAAATGTAAGAACAAGATGCAAAGGGTTATGAAGGGAACAGGTAACTAAAGGTGCTAAAAAAGGAAGAAAGGAGAGTATATGTCACATTGTGGAATCCCTTTTAGAGATGACAGAAATTATGGCGGTATTGGTTTGGTTTATTAATATTGCCACATGCATCAAGATGTAGTGGAAAACTTTGTTTTACATGTTATTCAGCCAAATCATATCACATATGAGTGCTTCAGGAAGTGCAAAAAAGAAAATAAACAGTGTAGAATATAGTGTTACAGCAACATGGACCGTGCAGATTAAAAAAAGTGATAGGGCTGCAACATGGTTGATTGGAAGATTGGGAAATACATCCGTAAGATTCAAGACTCTGCTAACAGTGGGGAGGAAGATGTTCTTGAATATGGTGGTACATGCTTTCCAGCTTTTATATCTACTGCCCGATGGCAGAGAGGAGAAGAGAAAATTACTAGGGTATGAGTGGTCCTTGTTTATGTTGACTGCTTTGCGGAAGTAGCATGTATTTTAGATGGAATTATGTGGGGCGTCGTGGGAAACTGACCTGTGTGATGAACTGGGCTACGTTCACAACTCTGCAGTTTCTTGCTTCTTGGGCAGTGTTGCCAAACCAAATTGAGATGTACTCTGATGAGATGCTTTCTACAGTGCATTTGCAGAAATTGCTAAGAGTCATTTTTATCAAGACTGCATCACTAATTTTGCATTTACTATATTTAATCAATTTTTCTGTTTAAATCTGATGGTATCGTGTTTATTTTTTGGTGCTGGATTTTTTCAAGTTTGTTGTAGTATTTCATGTCTGAAATGGTAGAGTATGCAGTTATTTGATTCAACTGAGTGAAGCAACTATCTCTCACACCAGGCAGCAGCTTCACTATATGACTTCGGAATTACAACCCAAAGCATTCTACGGGGAAAGTCTTCAGGAAACACTGCATAATCTAGGGATCTTCACACTCTTATCTATGACTGGCGTTCAGGAGAAGATACCCTGCAAGAACTGTACACTTGTGAGTATATTTGGTGAGCAGATCTGGATCACTATCTGGCTCAGTAAAGTTTCAAAATATGTTCATCGTGTGTTCCTGTGTTATATGAGATGTCTTCATATGCTGGATCATATACCAATATACTAACAGCTTATATCTGTGTTAAAACATCCCATGGTGCTTCATACGAATATAATCAATTAATATGGAATTACACAAACATGTATTAATAAAGGGTGCCAAGAACTTGCTCAAAACGATAATTTAAAGACGTTTCTTAAAAGGTACGTACCTTAAAGAGGTAGAGAGTTTAGGGTTGGAACAGTTTGATAGTAGCCTGTGCTAGAGTAATTAAAATTAGGACAGTAGATTAATTAAAGTTAGAACAGTAGATTAATTAAAACTAGGACAGTAGATCAATGTTAAAACATCCAATGGTGCTTCATACAAATGTAATCAACTAATATGGAATGACACATACATGTATTTAAACAGGGTGATGAGAGCTTGTTCAAAAAGATACATTTAAAGGCCAATCTTAAAAGAGGAAGAAGGAGAGAGTTTAGGATTTGAGAGTTTGATAGCGGCCTGTGCTAGAGTAAATGCAATTAGGACAGTAGATTAATTAAAACGAGGACAGTAGATTAATTAAAATTGGGGCGGTAGAATAATTAAAATTGGGGATGAGCAATTTACTTGGATTGAGGAAAGTCAGAATCAAAGAGGATTGTTGTACTTAAGGGAAGAGCGAATCATAAAGGAGTTGAGGATAATGGAGGTGTCACAGTTGGTGTGATCAAGACAAAAGACCATAGGATTGATACCTCAGCTATACCTTCAGATGGTTGTAACTTGAGCACCGTGGGCTTGCTGCGCTTCTCAGAATACTGTCAGGGAATGGGAGGGAGAGCATCAGTTTTATTTCCTGCTGTAGTGCAGGCAATTCACATTGATAGAAAAGAATGTGAACATTGGGTGATGTTATAAAGAAGTTGTGAAGAGCGGGTGTTGAAGGGGATGGTTCTGGGACACCTGCACTAACTGTTGAGCCTTTCCGAGGTGACATGGGCCAAACTCAATGAAACACCAGTGAAGGGACTTGATAACCCCAATTACATACTTGGATTTACACAATCGTTTTTTATGTGCCTGTTCACATGTAGATATAGCTTATTATTTCATATGTCCTTGGCATAAGTGTGTATAAGCAGTTTAGATACTACTTTATCTTTGGGCCTGGTTTTCTTGGTTGAGAGTTTATTCCTGGTGTTATAGCACAAGTACTTTGTGTTTTAATAGTAATTGAAACATGGATATATCCCATGATGTTCCATCATGGAGTTCAAATGGGAGAAAGGGTTTCTGAATCCACTGGATAGACACTACCTCCTAAGAGAGTCCTTTTCCCCTACTCCTCTAGAACTTCCAGGAGCTTGTCCGTGTCTGCATGGTCCCTGCTCATACTTGATGTCATGTTTTACTGTAATATTGCAATGTTGTAGTCCCGCATATGCTTTTGTCTGTTGGCAAATGATTTAAATGGCAATTCTGAAGTAAGCAAAGTGTCAGCTCTTGCTAAAGAGGAAACGTTTATAACGTCAAGCAACCTTGTAAACTCCAAGCATTGGTAAAGCTGTTCCAATTCTTCTCATTATTTCATGTTCTTTGTGGTGGTTCATTTATGTGCTCAATTGCCCGCTGTGTGGCCAGAGGATCTGGGATGACGGAGGAACTGAAGCAAATACACATTAGGCAGGAAATGGTGTTGGGTAGACTGATGGGACTGAAAGCTGATAAATCCCCAGGGCCTGATGATCTGCATCCCAGGGTACTTAAGGAATTGGCTCTAGAAATCGTGGATGCATTGGTGATAATTTTCCAATGTTCTATAGATTCAGGATCAGTTCCTGTGGATGGAAGGGGTAGCTAATGTAAGCCAACTTTTTAAGAAAGGTGGGAGAGAGAAAACAGGGAATTATAGATCAGTTAGCCTGACATCGGTGGTGGGGAAGTTGCTGGAGTCAATTATAAAAGATGAAATAGCGGCACATTTGGATAGCAGTAACAGGATCGCTCCGAGTAAGCATGGATTTACGAAGGGGAAATCATGCTTGACTAGTTTTCTGGAATTTTTTTGAGGATATAAAATGGAAAATGGGCAAGGGAGAGCCAGTGAATGTAGTGTACCTGGACTTTCAGAAAGCATTTGATAAAGTCCCACATAGGAGATTAGTGGGCAAAATTAGGGCACATGGTATTGGGGATAGAGTGCTGACATGGATAGAAAATTGGTTGGCAGACAGGAAACAAAGAGTAGGGATTAACAGGTCCCTTTCAGAATGGCAGGCAGTGACTAGTGGGGTACCGCAAGGCTCGGTGCTGGGACCACAGCTATTTACAATATACATCAATGATTTGGATGAAGGGATTCAAAGTAACATTAGCAAATTTGCAGATGGCACAAAGCTGGGTGAACTGTGAGGAGGATGCTATGAGAATGCCGGGTGACTTGGGCAGGTTGGGTGAGTGGGCAAATGCATGGCAGATGCAGTTTAACGTGGATAAATGTGAGGTTATCCACTTTGGTATTAAAAACAGGAAGGCAGATTACTATCTAAATGGTGTCAAGTTGGGAAAAGAGGAAGTACAACGGGATCTGGGGGTCCTTGTTCATCAGTCTATGAAAGTAAGCATGCAGGTACAGCAGGCAGTGAAGAAAGCGAATGGCAGAGGAGTCGAGTATAGGAGCAAAGAGGTCCTTCTGCAGTTGTACAGGGCCCTAGTGAGACCACACCTGGAGTATTGTGTGCAGTTTTGGTCCCCTAATTTGAGGAAGGACATTCTTGCTATTGAGGGAGTGCAGCGTAGGTTTACAAGGTTAATTCCCGGAATGGCGGGACTGTCATATGCTGAGTGAATGGAGCGGCTGGGCTTGTACACTCTGGAGTTTAGAAGGATGAGAGGGAATCTTATTGAAACATGTAAGATTGTTAAGGGTTTGGACACGCTAGAGGCAGGAAACATGTTGGGGGAGTCCAGTACCAGGGGGCCACGGTTTAAGAATAAGGGGTAAGCCATTTAGAACGGAGACGAGGAAACACTTTTTCTCACAGAGAGTTGTCAGTCTGTGGAATTCTCTGCCTCAGAGGCCGGTTCTCTGGATACTTTCAAGAGAGAGCTAGATAGGGCTCTTAAAGATAGCGGAGTCAGGGGATATGGGGAGAAGGCAGGAACGGGGTACTGATTGGTGATGATCAGCCATGATCACATTGAACGGCGGTGCTGGCTCGAAGGGCCGAATGGCCTACTCCTGCACCTATTGTCTATTGTCTATTGTCTATAATAAATTTGTCCTTTGGTTGTGAAAAGTAGTATATGAGAGCGATTTTTTAATAACTTTTTTTTGGTAAACCTCTCCTTGTTCTGATGAACCTTTAAACAAAATGTATCTTTCATCTGCTTTATGATCCTCACAATATCCTTGTGTACTTATGATGAATCCCTTGTGGAGTCACCAACAGGTCAAAATGATCTGCCATTTATTGTAATAGACAAAAAAACATGTACTAATTAACTGAAATTGAGAGGTAGTGCTTAATGGCGAAATTAAGGTAAAATCCAGTTATTATTTTTTTATATTTTATTTAGTGACAGAGGAAGTGAACAGAGGAAGCAAACATACACTGCCATCACTTAACTATAAACATTTCTGCAGTGTACAATGGGAAAATATCTCTTGGCAATCGTTTCAGATAAGGTCATATGCTTAGAAGTTGTTGAAATTAAATGCAAATTAACTAATATTCAGTAATCAAGCTGCCACTCATTGCCACAACCTAAATTAAATAATTATTATGTGCCCGATATTAACTTCAAGACTACAATTGAGGAAGGAAACTTAAAAAATATATACTTTTGTATTTCATGCCTTCTAATATCCTTGAACATTTACTGTCTTGAAATCTCTCCCAGTATTAGATATTAGCACAAAAAAAATCCATGGGCTTCAGCCAAAGAAGAGATAATGGAATTCCATTTCCCAAGGAGATGAAAGATAAAGTAAATTCTAACACATCCTTCTATGTCCCATTAACCACAAATAATTTATTTGCCTTAATTTGAACTCCTGGTTAAATTATCATGATTCATGGAATTGTGTGACCAACTTAATAAATTAATTCAAAATATCTTAAATATCCTATTCCCTTCTCAGTAAAAATGATAACAGATTGAAGGTGAAGGTGAAACATCCCTAAAACCTTTATACACGTGCAAACTTATACATACCTGGCACAGTTAGCGATTTTAACTGGAGTGCTGCTGAAAATGCGATGTCTTCTTATTTGTGCTTCCCAGAAGAAAGCTCAAAGCAGAAGAGGCCCATTTTCATAATGTTGTTGGTCAGACAGCATTTCTGGAGAAAAGTAGGTGATGTTTTAGGTCGAGACCCTTCTTCAGGTTAAGAGCTGAAACGTCACCAATTCCTTTTCTCCAGAGATGCTGTCTGATCCGCTGAGTTACTCCAGCTTTTTGTTGTTGTCTATCTTCAGTTTAAACCAGCATCTGCAGCTCCTTCATACTAATTTTGCTTGCAATTTATTTTCACAAGTACTTTGCAAGCTGGAAATATTCTTTTTATACCAAGATGTCACCCACAACAGCCTATATTTTTATTGCATTTCTAAGTTGCAAAATATCCCAATGTGCTCGACATCAACATTATTGTTTGGTTAAAGAAGTGGTTTGTGGGAAGTGACGTACAAGAGATTTAGGAAGGAAATTCCAGATTGTAAGGATGAACCAACTTATGACACAGCTGGCAATGGTTGGGCTGATGTGGAAAGTGGGTGTGTAAGAGGCAGAGATGGTCCCATGTAGGGTCAATGCAGGAGAAATTAAAAACATTGGAGAAAATAAGAAGTATAATCTATTGGGGAATTTGAGAACAAAAATGAAGACTTTAAACACAGTGGCCAATCTGTTCCAAAGGCAATGTAGAGCAACAACTATGGCAAGGTTTTGGAGGGGGTAAGGGAGCAGGGTAGACAAGAGTCAGCTTGAACAAATATGATACAATACGATATGATACACCTTTATTTATCCCAGAGGGAAATTGGTCTGCCGCCAGTCAAAAGATACAGATACAAGGCATTAAAAATGCCATGTGCATTCTAATAATAATGAAATTAAATAATCGAGTGGAAAACTCCAGGATGAGCGATGTGCAAAGATGGGGAGGGGGGAGTCAGTCTACCCCACGACAGAAGGGGAGCAGTTGTACAGTTTGATAGGCACAGGGAAAAAGGATCTTATGCAACATTCTGTGCTGCACCTTGGTTGGACCAGTCTGTTGCTGAAGGTGCTCCTCAGGTTGACCAGTGTGTCACGGAGGGGCAAATATGTCAGTCGGTGAATCAATATTTACTTGACAGTTGGCTGGGGATGGAAGTAAATAGTGGAGTAGAAGGCAGTGAGATTAAATTGAGATTGGGGTACAGATTCAGGATTTAACTGCATATATATCCAGGCTACTTGAAAGACAGAACATAGAAACATAGAAAATAGGTGCAGGAGTAGGCCATTCGGCCCTTCGAGCCTGCACCGCCATTCGATATGATCATGGCTGATCATCCAACTTAGTATCCAATCCCTGCCTTCTCTCCATACCCCCTGATCCCTTTAGCCACAAGGGCCACATCTAACTCCCTCTTAAATATAGCCAATGAACTGGCCTCGACTACCTTCTGTGGCAGAGAATTCCACAGATTCACCAATCTCTGTGTAAAAAATGATTTTCTCATAGTCCTAAAAGACTTCCCTCTTATCCTTAAACTGTGACCCCCCTAGTTCTGGACTTCCCCAACATCGGGAATAATCTTCCTGCATCTAGCCTGTCCAACCCCTTAAGAATTTTGTAAGTTTCTATAAGATCCCCCCTCAATCTTCTAAATTCTAGCGTGTACAAGCTGAGTCTATCCAGTCTTTCTTCATATGAAAGTCCTGCCATCCCAGGAATCAGTCTGGTGAACCTTCTCTGTACTCCCTCTATGGCAAGAATGTCTTTCCTCACATTAGGAGACCAAAACTGTACGCAATACTCCAGGTGTGGTCTCACCAAGGCCCTGTACAACTGCAGTAGAACCTCCCTGCTCCTATACTCAAATCCTTTTACATTAGCTCAGATGGAAAGGAGCACAAACACTTCTCAATTATGACATAAATCTCTAACCGCAGTTTCGCCTCAAAGGCAAAACCATTGGCAAGAATCCAAGGGCAGTGTGGCGAGCCCAAGGCTATTAAGATTTGGTGTTAACCCACTTTTTAAATAAATCATACCATTTCGTTCTTGGCAAGGGAACACTGCACAGATGACCACAAACTGATGCACTTTGCAAATGGAGATTACATTTTCAACATCTCTGACCAAAAATTGTGACTTCTGGGTTCAGAATCTTAGCATAGAGGCACAGCAAGCAAGGAAGGAGGAAAGTGAAGATTAGAATTTCTGTATTTTCCTTATGCATGAATGAGTTAATACTCAGTTTATATTTCAAAAGGAAGATTTATATACCAGGCTGAACTTGTAGCTTTGATTTTTCAAATCACCGTGCAGAATATTTCTTCTTACATTGTAACAAACCAGGCACGCTCCTTAACTGCAATATTAGAATCACAACATAAACTTAAACAGCATGTCCATACATTTAATAATATTTAATAACATCATTCTGCAAGAAGGCTGAATATAAGAGTAATTAAATTTTGCTGAAACTTTTGTTTAGATTTTATTTACACATCTTTTGCTGGAGTGCTTGACGATAGGTTATATGCATTGGAGGTAATGAGTCAGCTGGAGGACCAAGTGGAAGGTGCATAGAAGTGCTCATCGAACAAGTCCCTGTTAACTTAGAGTTTAGATGAACTTATGTTCATAGCTAAAAATCTCTGCTGTTATGCTTCACCAAAATGGCACTCATTGAGATGTGTAACTATGGGTATCAAGGGTTATGGAGAGAAGGCAGGTGAATGGGGTTAAGAGGGAAAGATAGATCAGCCATGATTGAATGGCAGAGTAGACTTGATGGGCCGAATGGCCTAATTCTGCTCCTATCACTTAAGAACCTCTTGCAATCTCTCATGCAGCCTTATGCATTTAACTTAACTGCTCTCAGTTAAAGTCAAGGTCAATGTCAGTCACAGCTTCCAAACCACTGTCATAGATCTTTGTTACATCTCACGATTTTTCTGTTCACTGCTACATTAGGAAGGCATCCAACCTCTAAATTCATGGGCACAAGATGTAATCTATTTTTTTTTCAGTCCGCAGGCGAAGGCTAAATGGGGATTTGCTATTGTTGCAGATATTCACAAAGTGCAGGTAGTCATAGACTGGACTTATTACAGAGACCTTTCTTGTAAACAATAGCGGGAGCTCCCTGGAGGGTCTGCTACACAGAGAACATCCCTCCAGTGGACACGGGGAGAGTCCATGCAATGTCCATACAGACAGCACCCGTAGTCGGGATTGAACCCAGGTCTCTTGCGATGTAAGGCAGCAACTACCTCTGCACAACCGTGACGCCCTAAATGTATGGAAATTGAGGTCATGCACTTCGCTAAGAGGAATCAAACGGGAATTGTTTTAGTGATTCAGTACCACAGAATATCTCGGGCTGTGGGCACTGCTCAATTTCTCTGTGGGGCACAACAACCCTTTGATGTAGGTTGAACTTCACAGATGGATTTCTGGGCTGTTATTTCATATCTGCAACTTGGAAAGTTAATGCTGTGGATATCTTCGTTTTACATGTGGGAGTATTATGTCGGAACCTTGTTTGGTGGGTTTTTTTCTCACACTTTTGAAGTTCTGGGATGATTTTCAATTCAATTTTTGCTATGGCTTTTAATTATGTGCTTGCATTGGGATGGAACGAAAGCCTGGTTTATTTAATATTTTGTAGAGAAAACGTTACCCTTTTAATAGGCAAAGCTGGAGACTTGGCTGATCAATTATATGATACAACAGATAATAGACAATAGACAATAGGTGCAGGAGTAGGCCATTCGGCCCTTCGAGCCAGCACCACCATTCAATGTGATCGTGGCTGATCATCCCCAATCAGTACCCTGCTCCTGCCTTCTCCCCATATCCCCTGACCGCTATCTTTAAGAGCCCTATCTAGCTCTCCCTTGAAAGTATCCCTTGAAAGACATTATAACAAATCTGAATTCAAAAGTATTGTTGAATTATGACTCAATGTCATAGGATAGGATTTCTTTCCATTTCAATACAATATATTAAATTGTTAAAACAAAAGCAGTAACAGCAGTTACAAAGGAACACCATTACTGCCAGATTCCTCCTGCACATCCTGTTCACCTGCACATCTCGGGCATGTATTTTGGATTTCAGGACAAAGGTACTTATATGGAATAGGAAAAGAGAGAAATCGTTAGTTTTAAATAGCCGAGAAAGTGGGGGAGGAATGAATAGGTCGAAAGGAGTATCTCTGATAAATTGAGACCAGGGTTGCCAATGGTCTACTAAGCACACACACAAAGACATCTCTTTGATTGTTTAATGAAGACATTGGGAAAGAGAGAACAAACCAAGTGACATAAAAGCTGTGAAATGCAGATCAGAGTTGGAGGGAATGTCCAGCAAATCGGGCAGTTCAGCAGGGAAAGATAGGTGACAAACATTAACATTACAAAGTATATTTATTACTAATAAAATTCAGATAAAGCAAGCCACATATATTCAATACTTTCAGCTAACTTGATTTTAAGTTTGTATCAGAATTTGCTGGGTATACTGTAACTCCTGACACCCCTTTCTACCATTTACAAGGCACATCACATGAGTACAATGGAACACTCTCCACTTGCATAAATGTGTGCAGTGCCAGCAACGCTCCAGGCCAAAGCGGTCCATCTGATTGTCATCCATCAGTACTCTTAACATTCATGACCTACAGAGTGGCTGCAATGCATATGATGTATAAAATGCATTGCCAATACTTGCTCCGACTATTCCAACAGTACCTCCTAAATTCTCAAACTCAAACATACCCACGTGTCTACTTCCTTAGAAGGCTGAGGAAGTTCAGCATGTCCCCTACAACTCACCAACCTCGACAGATGCACCATTGAACGCATTTTATCAGGATGCATCACAACTTGGTTTGAGACAGCTCCATTCAAGACCGCAAGAAATTGCAGAGAATTGTGGACACAGCCCAGACCAAAACACAAACCAACCTTGCATCTATTGACTCCATTTATACCTCATGCTGCCTCAGCAAGGCCAGCAGCATAATCAAGAATGAGTTGCACCCTTCTCCCATCAGGCAAAAGGTATAGAAGTGTGAAAGCGCACACCTCCAGTTTCAGTGACTGTTTCTTCCCAGCTGTTATCTGGTAACTGAATCATCCTACCACAACCAGAGTGCATGCTGAACTACTATCTACCTCATTGGTGACCCTCAGACTATCCTTGATTGGTCTTTGCTGGCGTAACCTGGTACTAAACGTTATCCCTTTATCATGTATCTGTACATTGTAATGGCTCAATTGTAATCATGTATTGTCTGTCTTTTGACTGGATAGTACGCAACAAAAGCTTTTCACTGTACCTTGGTACACGTGACAATAAACTAAACTCTCCCACCTGGAAAGAGAAGGGTAGCAAGTGCATCACCAGCAGGATACCATTCCAGTTGCACTGAATCCTACCATGGAAATATATCACTGACTCATCATTTTTACTTGGTCCAAATCCAATTGTTTCTTGGCCTAACTGCACTATGGTAGTACCTTTTCCAGTCGGGCTGCTGCAGTTCAACAATGCCATACTTCGCCTCCTTCTCAAGGGTAATACTCTAAGGGATGGGCAATAAATGCTGACCCTGCTAGCAATATTAAAATCCCAAAGATGAATATTTTCTTAAAACACAACAGAACACATTACTCCAATCGATGATTAAGAAAGAACTGCAGATGCTGGAAAAATCAAAGGTAGACAAAAAAGCTGGAGAAACTCAGTGGGTGAAGCAGCATCTATGGAATGAAGGAATAGGTGATGTTTCGGATCGAGAAGTCTGAAGAATGGTCTTGACCCGAGACGTTGCCTATTCCTTCGCTCCATAGATGCTGCCTCAAAGCCCTGTCCCACGGTACGAGTTCATTCCAAGAGCTCTCCCGAGTTTGCCCTGATACGAACTCGGAGATTTACGGTCATGGCCACTCGTCGGTACTCGGGGCTCTCGTGGACATTTTTCAACATGTTGAGAAATCTTCACGAGTCTTCCCATGCTTACCTGCCGTTAATGTTACGAGCCGCTAAGAGACGTCCCCGAGCTCCGACGTACCCGCTACGTTCATTCTCCGTGCTTACCACGAGTTTTTGATTTTTTTTAAACTCGGGAGAGCTCTTGGAATGAACTCGTACCGTGGGACAGGGCTATCACCCACTGAGTTTCTCCAGCTTTTTTGTCCAACTGCAATCAATGAGGTTACTTTGACCCCTTTTACCAAACCCATGACCTCTACCAACCAGAAGAACAAACTCTGTAGGCACATAAAAATGATACTTAGCTGAAAGTCTTTTATGCAAGTCGCACATTTCTTTATTTGGAAATATATTAATTCTCCTTTATAGATTCTCAGTCCTGGAGCTCCCTACTCAAAAACACTGAGGGAGACCCTTCATCAGAGAGATTTCAGCAGTAAAAGGATGCGGTTCTTCACCATTTAGAGATTGCCAATAAATATCGGCCTTGATAGTGACACTCTATCCTAGAGATTCTTTTTTTTAAATCTAGGTAACATGTTTTGAGCGAAACATATTAGCCTTGGAGAGTGTGTAGTATGGATTTACAAGATTCTGTGATAAATGTGAAAGTGATTGCGTAAACAAGGATTAGAAACATAGAAAAATAGGTGCAGGAATAGGCCATTCGGCCCTTCGAGCCAGCACCGCCATCCAATATGATCATGGCTGATCATCTAAAATCAGTACCCCGTTCCTGCTTTTTCCCCATATCCCTTGATTCCTTTAGCTCAAAGAGCTAAATCTAACACTCTTGAAAACATCCAGTGAATTCGCCTCCACTGCCTTCTGTGACAGAGAATTCCACAGATTCACAACTCTCTGGGTGAAGACATTTTTCCTCATCTCAGTCCTAAATGGCCTACCCCTTATTCTTAAACTGTGACCTCTGGTTCTGGACTCCCCAATCGGGAACATTTTTCCTGCATCTAGCCTGTCCAATCCTTTAAGAATTTTATATGTTTCCATAAGAATCCCTCTCATCCTTCTAAATTCCAGTGAGTACAAGCCCAGGCGACCCATTCAATTCAATTCAACTTTATTGTCATTGCACAGATACAAGTATGGGTACAACGAAATGCAGTTTAGTGTCTGTTCGTAGTAATAGTGCAATATAGAAATAAAAATACAGAATAAGGATAATATACAGAATAAAAATACAGAATAAGCAAACAATGTGGACGGAGAGACTGGAGAAATCTATCGGCGGGACTCCGAGTTCAGCAATGTGATAGTGTTGTTGAAGAAGCTGTTCCTCATCCTACTTGTACGAGACCTGAGGCTTCTGTACCGCCTCCCTGATTGGAGGAGGGCAAACAGTCCATGGTTAGGGTGGGAGGGGTCCTTGATGATCTTCCCGGCCCGTCTCAGACACCGTTTTCGGTGGAGGGCATCCATTGCAGGGAGCGGGGCACCGATGATGTACTGAGCGTTTTTCACCACCCGTTGTAGTGCCTTCCTGTCAGCTACCGTGCAACTGCTGTACCATACCGTGATGCAGGTGGTCAGGATGCTTTCGATGGTACAGCGGTGAAAGTTGGTCAGGATCTGGTGGGACAGGTGAGCTTTCTTGAGCCTCCTCAGGAAGTAAAGGCGCTGCTGCGCCTTTTTGATCAGTTTGGAGGTATTGAGGGACCAGGACAGATCCTCCGAGATGTGTACCCCGAGGAATTTGTAGTTGGAGACGCGCTCCACCTCAGTCCCGTTTATATGGATGGGGGTATGTCTGCCCCCTCTGTTCTTCCTGAAGTCAACAATAATTTCCTTCGTCTTCTTGGAGTTGAGGAATGTGGTATGTAAGTCCAGCCATCCCGGGAAATAACCTGGTGAACCTACACTGTACTCCCTCAATAGCAATAATGTCCTTCCTCAAATTAGGAAACCAAAATTATATTCTTTAGAATCTAGCAGGTCAATGGATGACCCAATCTTAACTCTTAACAGTAGAAAAAGAAAAGCTATTTCTATTGTTGAGGACTACAAGTTGCAGCTAGATCTTTTAGAAATTATGTTACAAAATAAGTGTACTGTAAGATGGCTGTTACACTTTTAATTATTAATTATGAAGCCAGGATTGAGATATTTTTTGTAAAAAAATATTTTTTAAGCCTTTGGAACAAAGGATGATGCCATATATCAGTTTTTGTTTTTAAGATTACTTTCCATAATTCAGCTTTGAAAACTCAAACCCCAAATTATTTAAAATATGACATAAATAAAATGTAAAATATATATATATCAGCCAACAGGAATGAGGACAATAGTAGATAGATTAATACATTGTGGACCTGTATCCCAGTGAATGCACCTGAAAAACTAGATTTTCATTTCCCTAAATGCTGATTGACCTTCATATTTCCCCACTGACCTATTCAATATATCTTCCATTTTTACTCTGTCGTTTTATCTTTTATCTAGTTTACTCACAGCACTCCAAGTTACCATCTTTTCATCAACCATTCTGTAATTCAGATCAAGGGCTATCACTTATTGCAACAGCTTCTTCCCTACAGCCATCAGGCTATTAAACACGACAACAGATAAGCTCTGAACTACAACAGACTATCATTATTATTACACTATATTTGTTTAATTATTATGTGTGCATGTGTATATACACACATTAAACCTCCCCCCCCCCCCCCCCCCATTATGTACTATGTTTCCATATTCTGTTGTGCTGCGGTAAGTAAGAATTCTGTTGTCCTGTCTGGGATATATGACAATAAAACACTCTTGTCTTGCGTTGCCCATACATTAATACCGAAGCTTCCTTTCCCCTTGTTGAATATTTCTAGATCCCTTCAGTTGAACTGCTCTGAAGCTTTGGGTGGAATCCAGAATGAAAAGTTACTTTATTTTTCTTTTAGGCAAATGACTATTTGAAAAGTCTCAATAAGAAAAACAACCTGCAAGATCTTTCTAAAACATCTGCAGCAAAGGTATTCCTAGCTTTTGTTCAACTACTGAGAGAAGCAAAGAAGATAGAGATCATACATTTTCTGAAGAAGGCAGCTGACAATGAGATGTGAGTTAATGCACTTCTTCCTTTTGCTACTATAAATGTCTATTTGTTTAGGAGTCTAAAAATCCTTCCTGGCAGATGAAATCCATTTTAGTTTAGTTTAGTTTAGAGATACAGCGTGGAAACAGGCCCTTCAGCCCACCGAGTCCACGCCGTCCAGCGATCCCTGCACACTAACGTTATCCTACACACACAGGGAACAATTTACAATTATACCGAACCAATTAGCTTACAAGCCTGTAGGTCTTTGAAGTGTCGGAGGAAACTGGAGATCACGGAGAAAACCCGTGCAGGTCATGGGGAGAACGTACAAACTCCATATAGATAAGCACCCGTAGTCAGGATCGAACATGGGTCTCTGGCGCTGTAAGGCAGCAACTGTGCCACTATGCCACCGTGCTACCCCGGTGGGATCTGAAATCATTCTGCCATTTTCTCATGAGCCTCAGTGTAAATCGGGGTGTCAGAAAATGACTCTTTCTAGTTACGAGAGGACGTTCAGCTAGGATACTAAGGGATGAAGTGTTCCATATGGAGTCAGAGTCATAGAGCACATAAACATGTCCTTGGGCCTAACTCATCCATGCCAACCAAGCTGCCCTATCTAAGCTAATCCTATTTGCCTGTGTCTCCCTGTATTCCTCTAAACCTTTCCTATCCATGTACCTGTCCAAATGTATCTTAAATGTTGTTATTATACCTGCCTCAAATACTGCTTCTGGCAGCTTGTTCCATATGGCCACTACCCTCTTCATGAATTCAGACGTGAATGTCAGTACTTTTGTGCCCGGTGGCTACATTTCCAGAATTGGAAGGCTTCTTACCGCCTGTGATATATTCCAGCTCCTTCCTGATCGACTCAGCCACAGCGGCACAGACCGAATCATCCTTGAGTGCGCTCTCAGAATATCTGGATTTCACCAACGAGAAACAAAGTTCTCAAGTGAAGACATTCTTGTACGCTGCCGCCTTCTCTTCCTACCCATCCAAAGAGCTTTTGAACACATTGTTGGTATGTACGTATGCGTTACGGAAATTAAATCCTATTCCCACAATACGAGATAACTATGTTTAAATAATTTTCTGCCGCAGGGGTAAAATCTTATGTTTCAATTATAAGATATTACAGCAGTAACATGTAGATAGAAAACGGAGCACGGGTTTTCAGTACAGGCTGTTGCCAGTGTGGGGCTTTTTTATTTTACAGTGCACTGCGCAAACTCAAACATATTCATGAGATTAAAGGACAAAAGGGACTAAGGACATTTATTGTCACATACAATATTATTGTCTGATAAGATAATGAATATATCACATCACACAAATCACACCCAGTTCTTAAAGTTACAGTTACCTTTATATACACTTATATACACTAAATCCTATATGTTTCAATAGTCAGTCTGAAGAAGGGTCTCGACCCGAAACGTCACCTATTCCTCGCTCCATAGATGCTGCCTCACCTGCTGAGTTTCTCGAGCATTTTTATCTACCTTCGTAAAATAAAGCCTGCTATTTTGCCATGGAGCACTGGTAACGTTTTCTAAAAGTGGACAATATTTAAAGGCCAGAATGTTTTATTAATTTATTGGGGCCTTCATTTTAACATTTGTTCTACGTGCAAAGCAATATAGTTGATGGTGTTGATGAGCCTCCTTGCAGTCATCGACTAACCCCATCCATCAACTCCTTCATGGTGTTTCCCATCTAAGCAGCTTCCCTGAGAATGCTTTACGCCATTTGCCTCAATTACATGTGATGACACATACCTCACTTTCAAAAACTTAGTGGGTGAAGAAGTTTCCTTTGAATTTCCATTTGCATTTATGAGTGATCTTTTTATATTTATGGTACCTGTAGTTTTGATCTCCAGGTAGGAAGATCTTCTCAAATTTAGATGCATAAGTTATGAATGGAAATAGTTTCAATGTATAATGTACCGTTTCAAGGCTGCATATGCCAATTTCTCACATTGTCACAGCACCAAGCCATCAGGCTCGATATGTCATTGTGCAGCAATAGGCTTTTAAAAAATCATTTTATTGGGTCTAATACTTGTTTTGCAATATGGTCAGTAACAAACAATGAATTTCATTTCAATGGTAAGAAAACTTTATGAATGATATTTGTAAACCAAAGTTTTGTCGTAATCAATATTTGTATAGTTTATATTAATGATAATAGCGTTTAATGTTATTTCTTAAATACATTTAAATTCTCTGGCATCCCTGGTGAGATTTAAATTATGCCTCGGCATTACCAGTGTTATGTGCCTTAAGTAAGATGTTATACGCACATCCTGTTTTGGACAAAACAGGTGTAGAAGGGTGAATTGTTTACTGAGCTAAATAAAGCTGTTGGAGGTTAAGAAGCAAATGGAAATTCCAGAGATCAAGGTTTAAACACGTGAGGGATGTTACTAATCGTGGATGATGAAAAACTGAAATGTATTCGAGGAAACGATTAGAGAATGCAGAGTATTTGGCGTGTTTAATGAATGTGGCCCAATTACTGCACTTTCCTCTTTCTCTACAATACCTCTGCACCGAAACCTTGGAGTTAGGAACTTTGCCAATTAATCAAATACTTACTGATAAGCAGGTTTAAATTTAAATGAAGACTTAGTGCTTAAATCCAAGAGCATGACATTAATTTACTTATTGAGATTGCAGATAGCTGAGAAAGAAGAGTGAATGGCCAGTGACTTTTTTTTTTGGAAAACCAAGGGTTGTTCTCAGTTGAAGTTGAAATTGGAGAACCACGACAAGCTCCATACACACCTGCTCAAAGCCTGCTTTATTTACGCTTCGTGTAGTGTAGAGTTACAGCGCGGAAACAGGCCCTTTGGCCCACCTAGTCCGCGCCGACCAGCGATCCCCGCACATTAGCACTATCCTACACACACTAGGGACAATTTACAAATTTACCAAGCCGATGAACTTACAAACCTGGAGTGTGGGAGGAAACCGGTGCTACCCGGGGAAAATCCAGACAGATCACGGGGAGAACGTACAAACTCCATACAGACAAGGGTCCGTAGTCAGGATCGAACCTGGGTCTCTGGTGCTGTAAGGCAGCAACTGCGCCACCGTGCCGCATGCAAGCATTGTAATTTTGTATATAACTGATGTGTTTCCCTTAAAGGCAAAGCTTCAAAGTAAGATTGCGAGCAGAGAAGTGGAAGAAACCACCGTTTCAGTGATTGGAGCAGTGATTGGCAAAATGTGTCTGAGAAACCTGTGTAAACTCCAGGTTAGTAACGTTGATGTGTTTACCCCATTAATGTATTAAGATACAGGTCAATAATTCACATTTAACTTAATACATTAAGTAAGTAAATAAGACTATTTCTCTCTTGATAAATAAAAGTAGAATAATAGGTAGACAAAAGAGCTGGAGAAACTCAGCAGGTGCAGCAGCATCTATGGAGCGAAGGAAATAGGCAACGTTTCGGGCCGAAATGTTGCCTATTTCCTTCGCTCCATAGCTGCTGGTGCACCCGCTGAATTTCTCCTGCACTTTTGTCTACCTTCGAATTTCCAGCATCTGCAGTTCCTGCTTAAACACAAAGTAGAATAATAACCTCTTTAATTTTACAGCTGGTTGATTTGCTTCCAATTTTGCTGTTGAACTGAGTGAAGCTAGACTAGAGGTTAAAACATGATTAACAAGCTCATCTGGAAGTCTGGCTCCGTCCTGGGAGCGGAGTTAGATTCATGGGAGGTGGTCTTGGAGGGGAGGATGCTCCTGAATCTGCAGAGCATCTTGGACAATATAGCCCACCCCCTCCATAACACACTGGTCAACCTGAGGACTACCTTCAGCAACAGACTGGCTCCACCAAGATGCAGTACAGAACGCCACAGGAGATCCTTCTTCCCTGTGGCTATCAAACTGTACAACTCCTCCCCCCTTCTGTCATGAGGTAGACTGACTCCCCTCCTCTAAACCACTTCCAGATTGGGAAAATATAGTATTAAAGTCCACAGAATCAAGTCACAATTTCCCTATTAGCCAAAGGCTATTTTAGGCAAGTGACTCCTGCGGAAAAGTATAAGAATCCGGTCTTCACGCCTTGGCTAGATGCATCATCTATGTTGCCCCATCTCAGTCAATTGTCACAGAGAAAGAGTGGACATCAGGCAAGGTCATTGAGAGTGGACCATCATGGTTCTGATCAAAGGCCCTTGAACACCATTTTTATAACGACCGACATTAAGGCAGGGGAGGAAATTGAATAGCAGGATTATAGAGAAACACTACACTGGTCCCAGAACCTGCTTTAACTCTTCCCTATAATTATTCCTGTTCCAGGAAGTTGAAATTGCAAAGAAAGTGATTTTGGAGGGACTGAATACAGCTAAAGAAGAGGCCGATGTGAAGATGTACCTCCTGGCACTGAAGAATGCGCGGCTTCCAGAAACGATCCCACTCTTGTTACAATACACCAAGGGCCAAACAAATTCTGTGACGTCTATCGCTGTGGCTGCACTACAGAGATTCCCAAGTGCCTATATCACTCAAGAGGTAAAAAATATAACCATGGTAAGGTTTTTGTGACATTTGGCTAATTAATGAGCACGTCTGGACTACGTTCTGTGAGCCCCCAACCAAATATAAAAGCAGTGGTGAGGTTACAAGTACAACAACATGCTTCATTCTACAGCTTACTGCATTGGATTGCCTCATCACCCATACCTTGGTTACCTTCCTGAAGCTCTAATCCCTCTGGTGAAAGTACTTCAACAATACTGTTGGATAGGGAACTTCAGAATTTGGAACCAGCAATGACAATACATGTCTGAATCAGATGGTATGTGACCTCAGACAGGTGGGAGGGAGGGGAGAACATGCAAATATTGACACATGCTGAGTGGTTGGGGGTGGGGGTTTGGAAGGCCATGTTGGACGATCCTGGGTGAGTAATTGCAATGCATTTTGTAGATAATACACTGTAGCCACTGTGCAGTGATAATGGAGGAAATTAATGCTGAAGGTAGGAGATGGGGTACTAATCAAATGACCCAGACTTGGTTTTAGCCCGGACATTGTTGAGCTTGGGACTGTTCTTAGAATCTTTTCCCATTAGCTGTTTAATTGTTAATCATCCTTCGTAGTTGGACATGACGAGACTACAGAGATGTGATCTGATCAAATGTCTGTAGGATTGCTGAATTTTATTGCTTGCTGATTCTGGTGTTTATTGTGGATGTAAACAGGTGCCAACCAGGTTGGCAGCTTGGTTTTAGGTAAATCTCATGGCATACCCTACTGGGCATCGAATCGGGACTAATCCTTTGGTTTGATTGTATTACAAGAGTAAAGGATATGTCTAGCCATGAGGTTATTGATTAGACATGTTTTATTCAGATTCTAAAGTGCCATGATGGGAATTGAACCTGTATCTATGGATTTGTGTTCCAGGTCTCAGGGTTGCAAGTCCAACAACTTGACATCTATGCCATTGCTGTATTGGGTTGTTATAATTTCTAAAATGATTTTCACTGAAAACGTGGTAATAAATTACATGTCATACCTGGAGGATGAAATATTCACTGACATTTTCCAGTTGGTGTTTTTTAATGCCTAGTTCAACTCCTTTAAAATTAATCAGATCATAAGATTTGAAGCTTAACATATTTAAAATACACAGATATAAAATATTCAAAAGACTATTGCCTCTACTGGTCTTGTTAATCATGTCTTTGGCTATCTCAGCACAAGAATCCCCTCCCTCAATATCTCAACCTCACATGAAGCTTTGGTTACAAGGGCTTACATCCACAAGGAACGGCACCAACAGGGGCCACCAACTAAACCTTGCCTATCCCCCAAAGTAGGGCAATCAGGCAGCTCTTTCCACATGCATCTTTGCATAAAGCAAACCTCTCTTATGTGGTACATAATACCAGAGAGGTTGAAAGGATCCCACTTTGTTGGCTTCATGTTTGGGTCAGCTGTATATGCTCATGAAAAATTCATATTAGGTCCATCCAGACCATGTAATCTGTGAAAAGGTGAGAAAGATGAGAAAAAAGAGGCTGGCAGGTAGATAAAAGTAGACAATGTTGAGTTGGAAAAATGAGGGGAAAGGACAGTATTAAGGGGCAGGCAAGCATGCAGAGAGACGTTGGCCAGGTTAGATTAGGTTGGGATAGGAAAACACTCTGGCTCACGTCTGGTAGGGAACAGCTATGGTTGGGCCAGGTCCAGGCTATTCCTAGTTTTATGCCCATTCAAACCTGATGTCCACCATTAATGAGACATATCAGCTATAAAGATCTGTTCACAGAAATCCACATCAACAGGGAGGTTTAAGCTGTGCTGTATGGACTATATATTATTTATTAGCACGGTGTACACCACAACGTTACAATCATTATTATCACCAGGCTGAAATTTCTATTGCGGGTGTCCTGGAATTTCTAGTAAGTACCGTACTCCCATTTGGAGTATGAATTCCTACATTTATATCTGTAAAATTAAATCAACCCATTTCCTGTTTATACAAATCTCAAACTGATTATTGGTTATCTGATTTTAAAATCACATGACAAATGAACCAGCAGTGCAAAAGCCAGTCTTTTTGAAGCATTTTAAAAAGGTTAATAACGGAGCAAGTCACTAAATAAGAGACATGAACATGGCTGGGATATAGTATTCTGAATTCATGTGCCACTTTAAAGAGGAATGAATGTATAAGTGGAGATCTGAAAACAACATAACTTTAGTGAGCACTGGAAGTTGAGTTGTATAAATTGGTAACAATATATTATTGATGACCTATATCCATTTAATACTAACTTATTTTTCATAATTAGGTGAAGAAACAGATGAACAGAATTTTTCACCAAAGCAGGAATCGGTATGGGACTGCTGTGCGAATGGCTGCACTAGATGTGATCCTCAATAACCAACTTTCACCAATGGAATTGAAAAATATTGTACTGTCTATGAGAGAAATGGAATCAGAACTATCTAAGTATACAGTGGCAAAACTGCAGAATATCCGACACTCAGACCATCATCAAGCAAGGTCAGAGCAGGATTGCTGTTTGTAGAATCATAGCAAATATGTAAAGTAAATGGAGGTCATTTGGCCCAACTCGTTTAGACTTTAGAGATACAGTGCGGAAACAGGCCCTTCAGCCCACTGAGTCCGCGCCAACCTGCAATCAACCCGTACACTATCCTACACACTGGGGGCAATTTACAATTTCACTGAAGCCAATTAACCTACAAACCTGTACATCTTTGGAGTGTGGGTGGAAACCGGAGCACCCAGAGAAAACCAGCGCGGTCACAGGGAGAATGCAAAAACTCCATACAAACAGCACCCGTGGTCAGGATCGAACCTGCATCTCTGGTGCCGTAAGGCAGCAGCTCTACTGCTATGCCATTGTGCCGCCCTTAAGCCTGGTTTATCTGAGATTTTATGAACATAAAACTTATACCACTGCATACTTGTCTACCTTTACCTCGATGCCCTAACCTCTCCTGTTACTTGCGAAAGCAATTTTTAAAAATCTATATGCAGAAGCCTTTTTATTTAGGTGAAGTAATGGTGTAAAAAAAACAGCAGGTTATACTAAAGGTCTGTCCAAATCATAAAGATGGATGGAAACATGTTCTGTGTGCAACTCCCGAGATTTGTGAAATCATTGCGAGATGGACCTGCAAAAAATGGTCTGCATTTCTCATCTACAGGCAGATCGCGAAGTAATATTTCCCAGTCTCACAGAATTTTATCTTAACATTGATCGATTCTTCCTCGGCTGTAAGAACTGGCCAGTCAAGTCTGTGCTTGCTTGAAGAAAAGTCGTGATAATAATGATAGTAAAGTTGTAGTCCACGCCAGTGCTAATCCCATGTTTCCCAGTCTCCTGAACTTTTCACATTTTCCAACAAATGAGTCTGCCTCATACGTTTCCCTATTTCACTCACGCACCCTGGTTTTGTTTTAACCCCACTCGCAGACAGTGAATTATATTTGAGTGTGGTGGGGTGGAGAATGTTCCTGTGCACACGAGTCTGAGCTAATCCTATATTCTATCATCTTCAAAGGTTCAAAGGTTCAAAGGTTCATTTATTGTCACATACACCAATTGGTGTAGTGAAATTCAAGTTGCCATTGCAGCACATTAATAAGAATACAACATAACATTATAAAGAAATTTAACATAAAACATAAAAACATCCCCCCACAATGGTACCCACTGTGAGGGAAGGCACAAAGTACCATAGTCTTTGTACCATAGTCTGAATTTATCTCATAACCTTAAGTGATTGAATTGCAGAACTTCGTTCAACTAAGACAGACAGAAACACATGGGGATGAATAACATTACAGTACCCAGAGCAGACCTGGTGGCTTCCATTGCATATCTTCTTTGTTTTTACAGAGGTCAGGAAGGCTTTGTTTACCAGAACAGCGGACACTTTGAGGTCTGTCCATCAGGCTTTGATGACTAAAATGGTTCTACAAATTACCTAGAACGTACCACAAGCTTAAAGACTCTTCTATTGTGTTCATTTTCATTCATTTTAATAGTGTAACATCTTTGAGTGAACATTGGATCTTTATGCCATAGATTTTTGTATATTTTTGTCCTTGAGAACTATGCTCAGTGGCACTTTTGCTGAACTGTTGGGTACAGAAGGATTTAATTTAAACCTAAGAGAAAATAATACATGTTTTTTTTTCTTTTTAGTATGTTGTCTGAACTTCTGATAATGATAGTGAACTTCTAAAGAAAAACCTTTTCTCTCCGCTAAACCTTATTTTCTCCTACTTTTTGTAGCAAAGTAATAAGAGAGCTCCTGAGAGATCGACTGATATATAATTACAATCATATGTCCAGATTTGGATGTTCATCTTCCTCTTCGGGATACTTAGCAGGTAATAGGAGCTTAATTACATCCATTATCTTTTGCTACACATTTAGATCATTAAAAACTATGTGAATATTGAACCATTATGCTTTACATTTTATTTAAGAAAATATGTTCCAATTTAGTTTCTTTCTAAGTTACCACAGATGCCATATCCTCTTACAATATGGATTTACTCTTTGGAGACACTGGAATATTACAGAAGAGTCTCACAGATTTTTTCATACTAAATCAGGGAAATCAGCTTCATGCAACACAGGTATGTTCACGTTTCCTTGACTGCTTGGCTTTGTATGGAACTGACCAGATAGTTATTACATTTGCAATCTTATTTGCTGATATTCAATTTAGGAAATTTTTTAACACTTCTGTAATGAGAAGGAAATGTTTTACTTTTGGGGAACAAAGAATAACAATCGTGGAACAACTTCAGGCCCAGACAAATTAATTGCGGATACGTTCTAGATTCTAAATCAAACTACACATATGAATCATGTGACAGATATTTGTCCACATTGTTCCAACTCCCACTCAAGGAGAAGGATATTACAGACAAATCATTAATGGCAGATCTATCATGCGGGGAGAACGTACAAACTCCGTACAGAAAACACCCATGGTCAGGACCCGAAACGTCACACATTCCTTCTCTCCAGAGATGCTGCTTGTTCCACTGAGTTACTCCAGCATTTTGTCTATCTTTGGTTTAAACCAGCATCTGCAGTTCCTTCCTACACATAGGTTCATAGACTGTTGAGTGTGCACCAATTATTAACCATTTGTTGCGCTAATTCTGCATTAATCTCAGTTTACATGTATCCAACAATTCTAATGCACATGACATGAAATATAATGATAGTCAATAACCAGATATTTATACTCTCCTCCTACCTCTCATGTCTACCCAATCAATAGATTTAAACCAGGAATGTTCAGGTTATGACATAAACTAATATCAGGCAGCATATGTGAGGCTAAGGTTAACCCCATTGCTTCTGGGGGAGGATAGAAAAATATCAAGCAGAGCTCCCACTCTTAATATCAATTCAGTAACCCATGAAATTAGCAATGTGATCTCAGGAGATTTTGTTTTGACTTGACATGGCACACTTACCAGTTATTATATTGGCGGGACTATTTATTGTACATTCCCCTTCACATCTGGAATAGGTATCCATTGAAGCACAAGGTCTCGACTCTTTCTTCAAAGAAAGCTCTGCACAGGACGATGATGATGATGAAATCACCGCCAGTATGTCAGTGATTCTCTTTGATGTCCAGTTCCCTCCAACTGTATTTTTCCAAGGGTACAGTGATCTAATGGAGAAGCTCTGGTCGGTCTCTGAAGAGCCTACGAGTATAATAAAAGGATCCATTTTGCTTATTGACCATCTACAGGTACTTGAATTCAAAGAACATATACTTTGGTGTTACAAAAAATTGTGAACTCATATAGCATACATTTTTTATTAATCTGGTTTCACACACGATTAGTGCTTTGCTATTTCCTTTATAAATTTGTAGGTTTTAATTTATTAATTGAGAAACAACACAAAATAAGAGAATTCTGTGTAGTCGGTAGGATATCCAGTTAGCACACATCATTGGTAAATTATTTTTTTGGGTGAGAACATTTTTTTTTAAAATAGCAGTAGTTTGTGATGTAAATGTAATCAGGAGATGGGGTCATGCATGTGAAGAGAGCAATTATAAACGGAATGATGTTACAGATTGTGCACCATGTAACATGGAAATGTTAAATCTTTGAAGGCACATTGTGTACGCCCTATTCACAAAAAAAGCAGGACAAATCCAATCTGGTTCATTCCCCCCAATCAGTATACAGAATCAACAACGTTTTGATGCTGCTATCAAGCGATGCTTACTGTCCAGTTTGCCTGATGTCTCTAACAGTTTTATTCTTGTTTCTCAGTCTCATAATGGCTTCTTTGACTTTCATTGGCACCTTAGGTCCTCATGTTGATAAACAGCAAAGATGTTCAAAGAAAAATGTTGATTACCACCTACTCTCTTCCCCCTGATGAATCAGTGCTCAGAAAAAATGCCCTCTGAGCAGTTTCCTATCCATGAACCAGTCCAAATGTCTTCTAAACCTTGTGCTCTCTCTGGCAGATTATTCCAGATAGCCACCACTACCTGCACACAAATGTTGTCCACATAATGGATTAATACGTTTCCTCAGATCGAATACATTATTTTATCACAGTTACAGATCATACAATTTCCTCTCTGTTGCAGTCATTCATGTTGCAGTCTGGCCTTGTAGCAAATGCTGAATTCCAAGGGGGGCTTGGAATTGACGTTTCTGGCATCATTGAGCTCAGCTTATGGAGTCAAAAATGTAAAACCAACATCAGAAGCAGGTATGGAAGTCAACATATGATCATTGCGTTTCTTTCTTCCTAAACATAGCTCAATAAATAATTCATAAATCACGCCGTACCCATCTGAATTCCCTGTTCCAGTGTTGCTCTTCCTTTCACTAATTTCAGTGCTTTTGCTTTCTTGGCAAATCAGCATGATGACACGTTGCAGAAACAAGAAACCATCTGGTGGTTTGCACAAAAGGACACAAAGTGCTGGATTAACTTAGTGGATCAGGCTGCATCTCCAGAGAACACACATCGGGACAGAGTCTGAAGAGGTTTCCTGGACTGAAACATTACCTGATCATGTTCTCCGGCAATGGTGCCTGTCATGCTGAGTTACTCCAGCAATATATAATAATAATAATAATAATAATAGATTTTATTTATATAGCGCTTTTCAGGACTCAAAGTCGCTTGTCCTTCTATGATTATAAGTTGCTCAGCTGTAACAAGTTATGCAAATTCATGGATTTCCATCAAACTGAGGGCAAACATATAATCAAGCTGTGGTACTTTAGTTCCACAATCTTCACTATTTTTCAAGTAGGGGGAACTTTGCCACAAAATCCTGAGAACCACAATATGGTACTTATTTGTCACATAGAGTCATGGAGTCTTACAACATGGAAACAGGCCCTTCAGCCCAAGTTGCCCACACAGGCCAACATGTCCCAGCTACACTAGTCCCACCTGCCCAGTCCATATCCCTCCAAATCTGTCTGATCAATGTACCTGTCAAACTGTTTCTTAAATGTTGGGATAGTCCCTGCCTCAACTACCTCCTCTGGCAGCTTGTTCCAAACATCCACCACCCTTAGTGTGAAAAATGTTACCCCTCAGATTCCTATTAAATCTTTTCCCCTTCACCTTAAACCGAGGTACAGTGAAATTTATTACTGTATACAGGTCAGTACAAGTATCACTATCCATAAGCACTTAGATACATATTAGATAAGCATCTCAGAAACAGTACAAGTATATAGCAGTAATACACCGAGACAGTATACAGTCGCCAGTTTGGCACCATTTTAAAGTCCCAGTTGCTGGAAGTGCAGGGACCTTCACCTGACCATGAGGGTCTGTTATCCTGACGGTGTTGCAGGGTCGTACAACTTGCTCTTGTACTTTGTCCTTTTATTACACACTCAATATTTCACTTCACCTAATTCTGTGCCTAACCCTCTTTTAATATATCTTTCTATATCAGTCTCTCTTCCACCGCATTCTCATCTTTCATTCTTTCTTTCCGCATTTCTTGGCTTCTCTCTGTGCTTTTCCGATTGTTTTCTCACTCACCAACTCCTCTGTCCAGTCAAACTGGCTGTACCTTGCAAACCTCGCTGCCTCCGTTAATCCCATGCTTCAACATTTCTTCCTTTCTATTGTTCTCTTCTTACATCATATTTCTCAACTTTATCCTCCTTCTGATTATCTCTCACCTTGCTAAAGTCCCTCTCATCCAAGTTTTTTCCTACATCTTTCTCTCTCTTTCCCACTTGTACACTCTCTTCCATTCATCCCTTTTTTGATTTGATTTTCCCTCTCTTACATTCTCCCATTCTCTATCTGTTGTTCTCTCTATGTCCATTCCATACTGTTGTCCATCTTTTCTTCGTTGATTCTTTTGTTTCTTGCGTTAAAAGAAAACTTTTTCCACACAGAAAGTTGTGAGTCTGTGGAATTCTCTGCCTCTGGCTCTCTGGATGCTTCCAAGGGAGAGCGAGGCAGAGCTCTTAAAGGTAGCCGAGTCAAGGGAAATGGGGAGAAGGCAGGAACGGGGTACTGATTGTGGATGATCAGCCATGATCACATTGAACGGCGGTGCTGGCTCGAAGGGCCGAATGGCCTACTCCTGCACCTATTGTCTATTGTCAATGAAAGTTTGTCTCTCTTGTGCACATTTTTTTTTTCTCCATGTCTCTTTCCCACATTAAACTTCATTTGTCAAATGTCTGCCCAATAAATCATTCAATCTATCCCATTGCAGAGTCACAATATCCTCATTGAAACATGTTCTTTCACCTATTTTTATGTTGTTGGCAAACAAATGGCAAACTTGAAATGTTTGCATTCATTGGAAGTTAGCCAAGAGGATAGCTTACCCTTCCTGAGGTCACCAGTTTTCATTGCCTCAAGTGTGTTTTTTTCTCTCTCAGTCAATGATCCAAGGAATCACAATAAAGGCTTGTGCATGATGAATAACCACAAGGTGGAGACTGCAGATGGTCGCCATTTCGCTAGCATATCCAACAGCAAGCCAGCTTCTCCTAGAAGACATTGTAGGCAGAAGGTCAATTTGCAATAAAATTGAACTTTGCAATGTGGATGGTCAGAGTCTTTATTCCAGGGTCAGGGGGGAATAAAACTAGAGGGCATATATATAAGGAAAGGCTGTAAAGATTTATAAATGGACCCGAGGAGCAACTTTCTTACACATGGGGTTGTGGGTTCATGGAATGAGCTGCCAGGCGAAGCTGTAAAGACAGATTCAATTCCAACTTTTAAAAGATATTTAGACCAGTACATGGGTAGGAAACTTTAGAGGGATGTGGGAGAAATGCAGGCAAATGGGACGAGCTTAGATCGTCATCTAGGTGAACATGGCAATTGGGTCGAAGGCCATTTCCATGCTGTTCAAATCTATGACTCTATACTTTGCTTTTCTCTCTTTGTAAATTAAATAGTTCAAATGGTACTTTATTGTCACATGTACAGAAGTACAGTGAAATTCCTTTTTTTGCATCCAGTTCAGTAAAAATATATAAGCACAATCATAGTTAAGTACAAATGTATAGGAATAGTAGATTTCACTGAGACAGTGTACAAGGGTCACCATATTTTCTGGAGTTATTTTTCCTGATTCAAGTCTAAAGTTGTTATACATGTAGATGCTTAACTTTGCCATAAAGGCCGGATGTCCTGGCAGTGTTGCGGGTTCATCCTGGCCAAGCTAAGTTGGTGGTGTCCTCCATCAATGCAGACTGCGTCCATGTGTCTATTTTTTTTCAATTCCATTCTTCCAGTGCCATCTCCCAAAGTAATTCCCAGAAATTCGATACGACAAAATGATAAATTGAAGCACATAAAGATATATTAGTGTGCTTTAGCAACAGAAGCTAAGAGCAGAATTTGCTGGAAGTTTAAGCATCAGGAGAGTATTGAACAAAATCAAGATGCCACATGTGGTATTCCACATGAGGTCTGTCTTTGTTGTCCACTGTCTTATTAGTTTTTATTCGTAATAAATCTGGTGAAACATTGTGGATGTGTTCAGCGACAAGGAAATTAGTATGTAAAATGCTTGGAATTTAATACCTTTAAGATTTGTGACATTTAGTTTAGTTTAGGTTAGAGATACAGCGCGGAAACAGGCCCTTCGGCCCACTGGGTCCGCACCGACCAGAGATCCCCACACATTCGCACAAGCCTACACACGTCAGGGACATACCAAGTATACCCAAGCCAATCAACCTACAACCCTGTACGTCTTTGGGGTGTGGGAGGAAACCGGAGATCTGGGAGAAAGCCCACACGGTCATGGGGAGAATATACAAACTCCGTATAGACAGCACCCATAGTCGGGATCGAACCCGGGTCTCTGACGCTGCAAGCACTGTAAGGCAGCAAATCTACCACCATGCCACCAGATTCTGATTTCCCTGACCCAAAATGGAAAGATGATCAATTAACTTGAAAGCATCTTGGAATCTTGGAAACTTTATTGTCATTCAGACCTTTCGGTCTGAACGAAATTTTAAGTACTTAACTATTGCTTGATCAGTCGCTTAAATATTGTCTTGTTTAACTGTGATATGTTTCCATTGATCTGCAGAGGGGCACTGGTTATTAATTCTGTAATCAAGGTGGACACGACTTTTGCTCAAGCAGGAGTGAAAAGCAATTCCGAGGCAACAGCTGCTTTGGATTTTGTCAGTTCCGTTAAATTTTTAGATTCCCCAATTCTGATTTGTCTACAATTGTTGAATGGACCATTCCAATCCAGGTAACTTTTCTTTCAGTATTCTCGTTAAATTATCCTGCATATAATTTCTACTCCTTCGTTTCTGCAATGCAGCTTGTTCCATTGCCAACTTTGACCAGGGTCCTAATAGTCTGTAACTAAGATAGAAGCAAAAAGCTGGAGTAACTCAGCGGGTCAGGGTGCATCTCTGGAGAAAAGGAGTAGGTGACGTTTCGGGTGGAGACCCTTCTGTAACTAAGACGTTCATTTTCTGATAATCCATTTTTCCACCATTATGTACATGCTAAGGCATAAAATATGCCTACTTGGACCTTTCCTTCAGCCTTGTCTCAGCATTTCAACGCTGGCCATTTGCTGCACCCATCTAGAACATTCATTAGAGTACCCTAGAATTTTGAGGCAATAAAGTTTTATGAATACATGAGGGATTATAAAACCAAAGCAAATGTCAATTACATTAATTGTTGCATAGTATGAAATGACACTTGGAACCTAACCTAAAAAAATATTGCATGCACAAAACACCAGCCTGAATTTGGGATACTAATTTATTATTTGTGCAGTATGGATTATGCAGCATATTGTCTGCACAGCAATTTGTAGACAATCTCCCTTGGCTAATAAATGCTGTTGTGTTTTCTTTTGTAAAAACATATTTTCATTCACCACTTTCCCTATTCTCAGGATTTTTTGAAACTTGTACAATACAATTAATTATTTTGAAGTAGTGAGCAGTGTTATCAGCAACAAAATACACCAACTATTTAGCTCATATTAATAAGCCCACACTAACAGTGAATGACATGAATTACTGTTCAAATTAGAAATGGTATTGTTGATTAATGTTGACCTACACATACAGAGAATTCATGGTGTTCAATCCTTTTTGATCAGCTGAGCTTACAGATGGGGACCAGAGATGAAATACAGCAAATCTGTTAGTGAGGTTATCACTGCACAATAGTGAAATATTCTGAGATACGTCTAAGAATCTGGAATGAGACTTGAATTTATAAACTTTTGACTTCGAGTGTGCATGCTCAACTATGAATAATTGCTCTTGGTGGATTTAAAGATTGTTTAACATCAAAGTTATTTAACTTTTTATGGAGTTGACTGATTTGGAAATAACATGTTGAAATATCTATTATTTTGAAAATTGTTCCAGAGTACTGTTCAAACAAACTTTTGAAGTTGAGTCTTAAATTGTCTTGTTTTCAGAGAGAAGGTTACGATCTACAAATCATTGCAAGAGCATGTAGTGTTTTCCAAGAGGAAGAAGAGAACAAGGACTTTTCAGGGAGCAGAATTGCCTCTGCATCAAGCCAATTCCGAAATGTGTAAAAAAATGTTCGCAGAGCAACAGTAGGCTTTAAAATGGGCGCTGAACTGATATGCTGCTGAATGCCCAAATCAAAGAGCAAAAGTAGCTGGGTTGACAATTTCCTCTGACCCGCTGCATCTCTTCCCCATACCTTTACCATTCTGTAAACCCCACTTTGACATGGCTCTATGATTAACAACCTACTTGCTCTCAGTGTAACTGTCCTCTGGCAGGTTCTTAACCAATTCACCTCTGGATGTGATAATCATTAATAAAGTTGATGTTGTAATTTAAAAGTAAAATGCAAATATGAAAGTCAGTAAGTGTACTGGGACATTGACGACAAATATTCTCCAAATCAAAATATACTATCCTGTCATGTTAATAGACACTTGCCAAAACTACATTATTTGATATGTTGGCTAATCTTTCAAATCAAGAACACAGCATTTCACATAATTCGGCCTCCCAATCCCTGACCTATGCTTCCATTTTTTTTTTTGCCTTTTACCCAATTTTCTTCCCTTATTTTAATCATCTTATCAGTTGAATCCACTCCCGTGTGTTCGTCAATTGCAAGGTCAGAGCAATGAGGTTTAATTTAGCTGCCTTTTTATGTTGAGCAATTAAGAGGTTGTTGAAGTTGCAGTGGTATTTCAAAGCAAATAAGGTGTCATTTAACTGAAAACAGAGATAAAATTATTCAGCTCTCCCAAATCTCACATTCCCCCAAACACTGGTTTATTAGACTCACATTTTTGACTTGGAATTAAGTTTATTTAAAATAAACAAAACCTATTGTTTCATTGGCTTTCATCCATTAGTTGTGAAACAGTCACTTTTATTTTTGATTTAGATAAAACCTATTACGTTCGAGATGCTGAACTCGTAGCTGAATAAAAAAAGTTTGTGCTTGCTCTTAGCAGTTCAATATTACTGTGCTCTAAAAAGAAAAGTTCTAGTAATAGTCAGCAGGACAGTTGTAGAGAGAGCACGAGATAGAAAACAAGCATGTTTTAAGTTGCTGAGAAGTGGGATGAGATTGCAGTAGGGAGTTAATAGAGGAAGGTAGGGATTGTGGATAGCAACAAATAAAAGAACACAGATGGTAATGGGGCTTCTCGGAGGTTTGAGGGCTTGTTAACTGCAGCTGACATGGATGGGGTATTAATGGAAGATGAATGAGACTGGATTGGTGAGGCATAAAACACAACAGTTGCTGCAAATCTGAAATAAAATACAATGCTGAGAATACCCAGAGGGTAAGACAGCAACTACAGCTGGAGAAGTTAACAATTGAGGCTCTTGACGTTTCATCAGAACTGGACAGCTCGAATACACACAGGGAAAGTGTGGGTATCGCTGTTGCTTTCAAAGTCAACAGAAAATACTGGAAACACTTTCAAGGTGAAGTAACCTCTATGGAGGGAGAAACAAAGTTAACAGTTCAATGATCTATCATCTGAAATGGGCAAAGTAAGAAAAACCTTTTGTTATAAACTACATTTTACTTGTCTTTTCTAGGCGTGCATAACATTCAGTCTCCTCCATTATGCCTTATGTCAGACATTTCCTTTGTCCTTCTCCCTTCTCCTTTTCTTTGCAAAATGTAACTACAGTTCTGATGAAACACAGCGATTACCATTGATTTTGTGTGCCGAAACTGCTGAGGATTTTCAGTATTTCCTATCGTTATGTGAGAAGGACAACTGATTTGCTAGATGCTTATTCACTCAATTCCCTTTGTTATTGATAAAAATGTAAACCGTAAAACATTTACTAAAGCACTACACAAAGTGCTAGAGGAACTTAGCAGGTCGGGCAGCATCGGTGGAGGAAATGGACAGACAATGTTTTGGGTCTCCACACTTCTTCAGGCTCAGTCTGAAGCAAAGATCCTATAGCCGAGCTTGCTATAGCAAGCTCCGCTATAGGATCTTTGCTTCAGACTGAAGAAGGGTCACAACCCAAAATGTCATCTGTCCACCTCCACCACAGATGCTGCTTGACCTGCTGAGTTCCTCCAGCACTTTGTGCTTTGCTCAAGATTACAACGTCTGCAGTTTCTTATGTCACGTAACATTTACTGAAGGTCGCTAATCACTATTGAATACACGAATTTGCAACGATAAAGAACAGAGTACTCAGTAGATTCAACATAAATATATACTTAGCCAATAAACAGAATCTACTTCTTAGGCAGTCCCTCGGAATTGAGGATGACTTTCTTCTCCTCTGACTTTTTCTGTTCTTGAGCAGCTAATGAAGTCTTTCACAGACTGGGGAGGAGGTGGCGGACAGTGTGTGTGGGCAACTTGTTCTGCGATGCATTCCTTCCACTGTCTACAGAAGGCTTTGGTGTGCTCTTAATGCATAGTCTAATGGCACTCAATACCATCCCAACTGCTCCTCCGCCATTTTGAGGTAACGCGGAGTCAGTTGGGTTGTTGCACTGCTTCAAGAAAGCTTTGAGCGCATCTTTGGAGCATTTTCTCCATCTACTTGTTAATTTCCACTCAATATCGTGCTCAGAATAGAACGTGTGAGAAGGAACTGCAGATGCTGGTTTACACTGAAGATAAGACACAGAATGCTGGAGTAACTCAACAGGTCGGGCAGCATCTCTGGAGAAAAAGAACACCTTCAAGAAGGGTCTCAACCCGAAACGTCATCTATTCCTTTTCTCCAGAGATTCTATCTGACCTGCAGAGTTATTCCAGCATTTTGTGTCTATCCTCAGAATGAAATGTCTGTTTGGGGAGTCTGGTATCAGGCATGCAAATGATGTGGCAAGCTAAACATAATAGACTGTGGCCATGCTCCAAGGCATTGCTGGTGCATTCAGTGAAGCATGCAGGAGCGTGGGCCTTAAGGGCCTGTACCACTTAGGTGATTTTTTCGGCGACTGGACCCCCCATACGACAATGTCTACGACAAGCTACGACAGCCTACCACCTCGTCGATGTCAAGCTACGGCAAGCTACCGACAACCGGCGACCGATTAGGACGTCCACCTATGACCACACCTACGACAACCTACGTCCACCCGCGACAAGCTACGACCCTGTCAGTAACAACTGAAGACAACTTAAGACAATTCAGTCACCGGTACCTTTCGCTCGTTGACGTAGGTAGTCGCCGATGAAATTCACCGAAGTCAGCACCGGCACCAACCTACGTCTCCTGGTGACAACTTCCTGGCGACAACTATGACAGCACCTACATCAGGAGAAGTCAAGCTACGCTCATTGGCGTCAAGCCCACTGTTGCTGACTCGCTGAAAATGTTGAACATTTCAAAATCCAGCGGTGACCCAAAAAACGCTACAACTCTTTGGGCGGCTGAGGAGACTACTCATGACCATACAGGTGACACCCCGGTGACCATGTGGTGACAGCCTAGTCACCTGGACTGCCTAAAAAATCTAGTATTAAAGCTGGCCTCAAACCCAGTGTAGAACTCATGGATGCCACTGCAGTGTCTCCTACCCTTCTGACCCCTGGACTATCAATGCTGTCTAGAAAACCCTCCTAATATACTGGAAGGATGAGCAAACCAATGTCAACATCCTCTCCCAGACCATCCCTAGCAATAAAAAAGCAGGATTCAGCAGGGAACAATGAATTGGAGACATTTTCATTTGGAAAAACTCTGTAAATCTATTTATTTTAAGCCTGTAATCAATTGGATGGCAGCAAGAACTATATGCAGTTATTCTGATTCTGATATGTTTCATTGAATCTGTCTTCGTGAATCGACTCTCTTTTATTCACTCTTTGAAAACTTTTAATTACTTATAGAGATAGCAACACTTGTTGCGAAGTTTCTGGAGATTTCATTGCTTGGCCTATTCCCTCTCCCCCACCAGTCTATCCTCAAAAGCACTGCTTTCCCTTTGAATAGGAGACTCCTTGAGATCCAATGGCATCAGTATTGACTCAATCAAGAGGCATTTTAATTCTCTGATATAATATGTACACTACTGATTGACAATGTTCAAAAAATGTCTTGATGTCCTTCTGATTAATATTCAGTTCATGGCTCTCATAGGAAATCACATCTCACAAATTTGAAGAGGTCACCAAGAAGATTTCTGAGGTTGGGACATTAAGCACTCTCTGAAAAGGTTCAGAACTTGTGTTGGAGGTCCCATCAGTATTGGGTCAGGAGTAGTCCAACCAGTGGTTCTGCAAATAAACTCTATAACAGCTAGCAAATTGCAATGTCTTTATTGCATCTCCCCATTCTCAACTATTCTCGCAAAAATGCCTCTTGCTTTCTCTCTTTCTCAAGTATAGATCTATTGCAATGCTGATAGACACTAAATGCGGGAGTAACTCAGTGGGACAGGCAGCATCTCTGGATAAAAGGAATGGGTGACGTTTTAAGGTCGAGTCCCTTCTTCAGACTGGGAGAAGGGTCTGAGTCTGAAGAAGAGTCTCGACCCGAAACGTCACCTATTCCTTCCATCCAGAGGTGCTGCCTGTCCTGCTGAGTTGCTCCAGCATTTTGTGTCTATCCGGTGTGAATTAGCATCTGCAGTTCTTTCCTACATATTGCAATGCTGCTTTCATTAGCGATAGGAATGGTATTAGGCCATTCGGCCCATCAAGTCTACTCCATCATTCAATCATATCTTGACCACCAGTATTCACCTCAGCAAAAGGTTTTTAAGGACAGAGTATCAAGACTGCCAACACCAGTCCTAGCCCTAGATGTGGTTCAGGTGCGGCACTCAAGAAGCATAGACAGGTGTGTATGCTGCCCAACACCCACTCAATATCATCCAGGATTCAAACCAAGTCCTCAAGAGACCTGCTTTATAATAGTCATGTGAATGACCTTATATTACAGTGGTTTTAAAATGCTCTCAGTCTTGTCCTTGTAATAATCGTTATTTGTTTAAACTGTCTAGTCATTACGCTGGTTCTGAATTAACCATGTCTCTGGCAGGCTGCTCAATGTACTGGTTTGACCTGCAGCACTTTGAAAAAGATGTAGCCTCTCAACTTTAATCTTGAAGACCTGCTACTGATTCTTGTTGATGACTCCCTTCTTCATGTTCTAAAGCCTTGTTATCAGGTTATTCCAGATAATACCCTTATCTACCGCAGAGTTTTAACTCTAGCTTGTCAGAGGAAGGGACTAACAGGCCAAAGAAAATGCCAAAATGGTTTCAAATCCTTGAGTCAGGATGCAAATGAGAAATAAGATGAACAATCTCACCCTGATTAAGGAATGCCTTTCCTCCTTTGGTGTTAATTCCATACTTGAGTCTCAGAAAGTGGCTAGTAAGGATAAAGGGTATACAGACTATTAAAAATTATGAAACTATGTCTAAAAGCTATGAAATATTACGGCAGCTATGAAATATTCCTCATTCCAGCTTCATCAGCTGGACAAGCTGGAATGAGGAATGGCTAATAGAATTTGATGCAGATAAGTGTGAGGTGTTGCATTTGGGAAAGACAACCAGGTAGGAGCATCACAGTTAATAGCAGGGCAATGTGGAACGTTGTAGAGCAGAGGAATCTAGGAGTGCAGGTACATTGTTTAGTTTAGAGATACAGCGCGGAAACAGGCCCTTCGGCCCACGCCGACCAGCGATCCCTGCATATTAACACTATCCTACACACACATTAGGGACAATTTTTACTTTTACCAAGCCAATTAACCTACAAACCTGTACATCTTTGGAGTGTAGAAGGAAACCGAAGAACTTGGAGAAAACCCACGCAGGTCACGGGGAGAACGTACAATCTCCGTACAGACAGCTTCGGTCATCAGGATCGAACCCGTGTCTCTGGCGCTGCAAGCGCTATAAGGCAGCAATTCTACTGATGCGCCACCTTGCCGCCCTAGTTACTTGAAAGTGGCGTCACAGGTAGATTAAAGTGGTCAAAAAGGCATTTGGTATATTGTCCTTCATCAGTCAGGGTATTCAGTAGAGACATTTGGACATTATGTTATGGCCCTGTCTCACGGTACGAGTTCGTTCCAAGAGTTCTCCTGAGTTTGCCCTGATTCGAACTCAGAGATTTACGGTAATGACCGCTTGTCGGTACTCGGGGCTCTCGTGGACATTTTTCAACATGTTGAAAAATCTTCACGAGTCTTCCCGAGCTTACCTGCCGTTAGCGAGTCTTCCCGAATACCTGCCGTTAGCGTTACGAGCCGCTAAGAGACGTCCCCGAGCTCCGACGTACCCGCTACGTTCATTCTCCGTGCTTATCATGAGTTTGATTTTTTTTTAACTCGGGAAAGCTCTTGGAATGAACTCGTACAATGGGACAGGGCCTTGACAGTTGTGGAAGATGTTGGTGAAGCCACATTTGGGGCACAATGTTCACTTTTGGTCACCCTTCTATAGGAAGGATGTCAATAAGTTGGAAAGAGTGCAGAGAAAGATTTATGAGGTTGTTGCCAGGACGCGAGGAACTGAGATACAGGGAGAGGTTGGGCAGGTTAGGTCTTTATTCCATGGAGTGCAGGAGGCTGAGGGGTGATCTTATATAGGTGTATAAAATGAGGTGAGTAAATAAGGTGAATGCACAAATAATTTTACCCAGGCAAGCAGAATCAAACACCAGAGGATGTAGGTTTAAGGTAGAAGGTTAAAGATTTAATACAATTCTGAGGGGCAACTTTTTCCATTCAGAGGGTGGTGGGTATAAGCCAGAGGAGGTAGTTGAGGAATGTATTCTGACAACATTTATAAACACTTGGACAAGTGCATGGATACGTAAGGTTTCGAGAGATATGGGCCAAAAGTTTGACAAATGGGACCAGCTTAGATGGAGCATCTTGATCAGCATGTACAAGTTGGGCCAAAGGGCCTGTTTCCATGCTCCACGACTCGTAAGGGAAAGGGAATGGTTGTCACCTCTGTACACCCACCCTCCAATCGATTCACAC
>CM075990.1:5713199-5929995 GCA_038087875.1 Malacoraja senta | reverse complement strand
TGAATACATGAGGGATTATAAAACCAAAGCAAATGTCAATTACATTAATTGTTGCATAGTATGAAATGACACTTGGAACCTAACCTAAAAAAATATTGCATGCACAAAACACCAGCCTGAATTTGGGATACTAATTTATTATTTGTGCAGTATGGATTATGCAGCATATTGTCTGCACAGCAATTTGTAGACAATCTCCCTTGGCTAATAAATGCTGTTGTGTTTTCTTTTGTAAAAACATATTTTCATTCACCACTTTCCCTATTCTCAGGATTTTTTGAAACTTGTACAATACAATTAATTATTTTGAAGTAGTGAGCAGTGTTATCAGCAACAAAATACACCAACTATTTAGCTCATATTAATAAGCCCACACTAACAGTGAATGACATGAATTACTGTTCAAATTAGAAATGGTATTGTTGATTAATGTTGACCTACACATACAGAGAATTCATGGTGTTCAATCCTTTTTGATCAGCTGAGCTTACAGATGGGGACCAGAGATGAAATACAGCAAATCTGTTAGTGAGGTTATCACTGCACAATAGTGAAATATTCTGAGATACGTCTAAGAATCTGGAATGAGACTTGAATTTATAAACTTTTGACTTCGAGTGTGCATGCTCAACTATGAATAATTGCTCTTGGTGGATTTAAAGATTGTTTAACATCAAAGTTATTTAACTTTTTATGGAGTTGACTGATTTGGAAATAACATGTTGAAATATCTATTATTTTGAAAATTGTTCCAGAGTACTGTTCAAACAAACTTTTGAAGTTGAGTCTTAAATTGTCTTGTTTTCAGAGAGAAGGTTACGATCTACAAATCATTGCAAGAGCATGTAGTGTTTTCCAAGAGGAAGAAGAGAACAAGGACTTTTCAGGGAGCAGAATTGCCTCTGCATCAAGCCAATTCCGAAATGTGTAAAAAAATGTTCGCAGAGCAACAGTAGGCTTTAAAATGGGCGCTGAACTGATATGCTGCTGAATGCCCAAATCAAAGAGCAAAAGTAGCTGGGTTGACAATTTCCTCTGACCCGCTGCATCTCTTCCCCATACCTTTACCATTCTGTAAACCCCACTTTGACATGGCTCTATGATTAACAACCTACTTGCTCTCAGTGTAACTGTCCTCTGGCAGGTTCTTAACCAATTCACCTCTGGATGTGATAATCATTAATAAAGTTGATGTTGTAATTTAAAAGTAAAATGCAAATATGAAAGTCAGTAAGTGTACTGGGACATTGACGACAAATATTCTCCAAATCAAAATATACTATCCTGTCATGTTAATAGACACTTGCCAAAACTACATTATTTGATATGTTGGCTAATCTTTCAAATCAAGAACACAGCATTTCACATAATTCGGCCTCCCAATCCCTGACCTATGCTTCCATTTTTTTTTTTGCCTTTTACCCAATTTTCTTCCCTTATTTTAATCATCTTATCAGTTGAATCCACTCCCGTGTGTTCGTCAATTGCAAGGTCAGAGCAATGAGGTTTAATTTAGCTGCCTTTTTATGTTGAGCAATTAAGAGGTTGTTGAAGTTGCAGTGGTATTTCAAAGCAAATAAGGTGTCATTTAACTGAAAACAGAGATAAAATTATTCAGCTCTCCCAAATCTCACATTCCCCCAAACACTGGTTTATTAGACTCACATTTTTGACTTGGAATTAAGTTTATTTAAAATAAACAAAACCTATTGTTTCATTGGCTTTCATCCATTAGTTGTGAAACAGTCACTTTTATTTTTGATTTAGATAAAACCTATTACGTTCGAGATGCTGAACTCGTAGCTGAATAAAAAAAGTTTGTGCTTGCTCTTAGCAGTTCAATATTACTGTGCTCTAAAAAGAAAAGTTCTAGTAATAGTCAGCAGGACAGTTGTAGAGAGAGCACGAGATAGAAAACAAGCATGTTTTAAGTTGCTGAGAAGTGGGATGAGATTGCAGTAGGGAGTTAATAGAGGAAGGTAGGGATTGTGGATAGCAACAAATAAAAGAACACAGATGGTAATGGGGCTTCTCGGAGGTTTGAGGGCTTGTTAACTGCAGCTGACATGGATGGGGTATTAATGGAAGATGAATGAGACTGGATTGGTGAGGCATAAAACACAACAGTTGCTGCAAATCTGAAATAAAATACAATGCTGAGAATACCCAGAGGGTAAGACAGCAACTACAGCTGGAGAAGTTAACAATTGAGGCTCTTGACGTTTCATCAGAACTGGACAGCTCGAATACACACAGGGAAAGTGTGGGTATCGCTGTTGCTTTCAAAGTCAACAGAAAATACTGGAAACACTTTCAAGGTGAAGTAACCTCTATGGAGGGAGAAACAAAGTTAACAGTTCAATGATCTATCATCTGAAATGGGCAAAGTAAGAAAAACCTTTTGTTATAAACTACATTTTACTTGTCTTTTCTAGGCGTGCATAACATTCAGTCTCCTCCATTATGCCTTATGTCAGACATTTCCTTTGTCCTTCTCCCTTCTCCTTTTCTTTGCAAAATGTAACTACAGTTCTGATGAAACACAGCGATTACCATTGATTTTGTGTGCCGAAACTGCTGAGGATTTTCAGTATTTCCTATCGTTATGTGAGAAGGACAACTGATTTGCTAGATGCTTATTCACTCAATTCCCTTTGTTATTGATAAAAATGTAAACCGTAAAACATTTACTAAAGCACTACACAAAGTGCTAGAGGAACTTAGCAGGTCGGGCAGCATCGGTGGAGGAAATGGACAGACAATGTTTTGGGTCTCCACACTTCTTCAGGCTCAGTCTGAAGCAAAGATCCTATAGCCGAGCTTGCTATAGCAAGCTCCGCTATAGGATCTTTGCTTCAGACTGAAGAAGGGTCACAACCCAAAATGTCATCTGTCCACCTCCACCACAGATGCTGCTTGACCTGCTGAGTTCCTCCAGCACTTTGTGCTTTGCTCAAGATTACAACGTCTGCAGTTTCTTATGTCACGTAACATTTACTGAAGGTCGCTAATCACTATTGAATACACGAATTTGCAACGATAAAGAACAGAGTACTCAGTAGATTCAACATAAATATATACTTAGCCAATAAACAGAATCTACTTCTTAGGCAGTCCCTCGGAATTGAGGATGACTTTCTTCTCCTCTGACTTTTTCTGTTCTTGAGCAGCTAATGAAGTCTTTCACAGACTGGGGAGGAGGTGGCGGACAGTGTGTGTGGGCAACTTGTTCTGCGATGCATTCCTTCCACTGTCTACAGAAGGCTTTGGTGTGCTCTTAATGCATAGTCTAATGGCACTCAATACCATCCCAACTGCTCCTCCGCCATTTTGAGGTAACGCGGAGTCAGTTGGGTTGTTGCACTGCTTCAAGAAAGCTTTGAGCGCATCTTTGGAGCATTTTCTCCATCTACTTGTTAATTTCCACTCAATATCGTGCTCAGAATAGAACGTGTGAGAAGGAACTGCAGATGCTGGTTTACACTGAAGATAAGACACAGAATGCTGGAGTAACTCAACAGGTCGGGCAGCATCTCTGGAGAAAAAGAACACCTTCAAGAAGGGTCTCAACCCGAAACGTCATCTATTCCTTTTCTCCAGAGATTCTATCTGACCTGCAGAGTTATTCCAGCATTTTGTGTCTATCCTCAGAATGAAATGTCTGTTTGGGGAGTCTGGTATCAGGCATGCAAATGATGTGGCAAGCTAAACATAATAGACTGTGGCCATGCTCCAAGGCATTGCTGGTGCATTCAGTGAAGCATGCAGGAGCGTGGGCCTTAAGGGCCTGTACCACTTAGGTGATTTTTTCGGCGACTGGACCCCCCATACGACAATGTCTACGACAAGCTACGACAGCCTACCACCTCGTCGATGTCAAGCTACGGCAAGCTACCGACAACCGGCGACCGATTAGGACGTCCACCTATGACCACACCTACGACAACCTACGTCCACCCGCGACAAGCTACGACCCTGTCAGTAACAACTGAAGACAACTTAAGACAATTCAGTCACCGGTACCTTTCGCTCGTTGACGTAGGTAGTCGCCGATGAAATTCACCGAAGTCAGCACCGGCACCAACCTACGTCTCCTGGTGACAACTTCCTGGCGACAACTATGACAGCACCTACATCAGGAGAAGTCAAGCTACGCTCATTGGCGTCAAGCCCACTGTTGCTGACTCGCTGAAAATGTTGAACATTTCAAAATCCAGCGGTGACCCAAAAAACGCTACAACTCTTTGGGCGGCTGAGGAGACTACTCATGACCATACAGGTGACACCCCGGTGACCATGTGGTGACAGCCTAGTCACCTGGACTGCCTAAAAAATCTAGTATTAAAGCTGGCCTCAAACCCAGTGTAGAACTCATGGATGCCACTGCAGTGTCTCCTACCCTTCTGACCCCTGGACTATCAATGCTGTCTAGAAAACCCTCCTAATATACTGGAAGGATGAGCAAACCAATGTCAACATCCTCTCCCAGACCATCCCTAGCAATAAAAAAGCAGGATTCAGCAGGGAACAATGAATTGGAGACATTTTCATTTGGAAAAACTCTGTAAATCTATTTATTTTAAGCCTGTAATCAATTGGATGGCAGCAAGAACTATATGCAGTTATTCTGATTCTGATATGTTTCATTGAATCTGTCTTCGTGAATCGACTCTCTTTTATTCACTCTTTGAAAACTTTTAATTACTTATAGAGATAGCAACACTTGTTGCGAAGTTTCTGGAGATTTCATTGCTTGGCCTATTCCCTCTCCCCCACCAGTCTATCCTCAAAAGCACTGCTTTCCCTTTGAATAGGAGACTCCTTGAGATCCAATGGCATCAGTATTGACTCAATCAAGAGGCATTTTAATTCTCTGATATAATATGTACACTACTGATTGACAATGTTCAAAAAATGTCTTGATGTCCTTCTGATTAATATTCAGTTCATGGCTCTCATAGGAAATCACATCTCACAAATTTGAAGAGGTCACCAAGAAGATTTCTGAGGTTGGGACATTAAGCACTCTCTGAAAAGGTTCAGAACTTGTGTTGGAGGTCCCATCAGTATTGGGTCAGGAGTAGTCCAACCAGTGGTTCTGCAAATAAACTCTATAACAGCTAGCAAATTGCAATGTCTTTATTGCATCTCCCCATTCTCAACTATTCTCGCAAAAATGCCTCTTGCTTTCTCTCTTTCTCAAGTATAGATCTATTGCAATGCTGATAGACACTAAATGCGGGAGTAACTCAGTGGGACAGGCAGCATCTCTGGATAAAAGGAATGGGTGACGTTTTAAGGTCGAGTCCCTTCTTCAGACTGGGAGAAGGGTCTGAGTCTGAAGAAGAGTCTCGACCCGAAACGTCACCTATTCCTTCCATCCAGAGGTGCTGCCTGTCCTGCTGAGTTGCTCCAGCATTTTGTGTCTATCCGGTGTGAATTAGCATCTGCAGTTCTTTCCTACATATTGCAATGCTGCTTTCATTAGCGATAGGAATGGTATTAGGCCATTCGGCCCATCAAGTCTACTCCATCATTCAATCATATCTTGACCACCAGTATTCACCTCAGCAAAAGGTTTTTAAGGACAGAGTATCAAGACTGCCAACACCAGTCCTAGCCCTAGATGTGGTTCAGGTGCGGCACTCAAGAAGCATAGACAGGTGTGTATGCTGCCCAACACCCACTCAATATCATCCAGGATTCAAACCAAGTCCTCAAGAGACCTGCTTTATAATAGTCATGTGAATGACCTTATATTACAGTGGTTTTAAAATGCTCTCAGTCTTGTCCTTGTAATAATCGTTATTTGTTTAAACTGTCTAGTCATTACGCTGGTTCTGAATTAACCATGTCTCTGGCAGGCTGCTCAATGTACTGGTTTGACCTGCAGCACTTTGAAAAAGATGTAGCCTCTCAACTTTAATCTTGAAGACCTGCTACTGATTCTTGTTGATGACTCCCTTCTTCATGTTCTAAAGCCTTGTTATCAGGTTATTCCAGATAATACCCTTATCTACCGCAGAGTTTTAACTCTAGCTTGTCAGAGGAAGGGACTAACAGGCCAAAGAAAATGCCAAAATGGTTTCAAATCCTTGAGTCAGGATGCAAATGAGAAATAAGATGAACAATCTCACCCTGATTAAGGAATGCCTTTCCTCCTTTGGTGTTAATTCCATACTTGAGTCTCAGAAAGTGGCTAGTAAGGATAAAGGGTATACAGACTATTAAAAATTATGAAACTATGTCTAAAAGCTATGAAATATTACGGCAGCTATGAAATATTCCTCATTCCAGCTTCATCAGCTGGACAAGCTGGAATGAGGAATGGCTAATAGAATTTGATGCAGATAAGTGTGAGGTGTTGCATTTGGGAAAGACAACCAGGTAGGAGCATCACAGTTAATAGCAGGGCAATGTGGAACGTTGTAGAGCAGAGGAATCTAGGAGTGCAGGTACATTGTTTAGTTTAGAGATACAGCGCGGAAACAGGCCCTTCGGCCCACGCCGACCAGCGATCCCTGCATATTAACACTATCCTACACACACATTAGGGACAATTTTTACTTTTACCAAGCCAATTAACCTACAAACCTGTACATCTTTGGAGTGTAGAAGGAAACCGAAGAACTTGGAGAAAACCCACGCAGGTCACGGGGAGAACGTACAATCTCCGTACAGACAGCTTCGGTCATCAGGATCGAACCCGTGTCTCTGGCGCTGCAAGCGCTATAAGGCAGCAATTCTACTGATGCGCCACCTTGCCGCCCTAGTTACTTGAAAGTGGCGTCACAGGTAGATTAAAGTGGTCAAAAAGGCATTTGGTATATTGTCCTTCATCAGTCAGGGTATTCAGTAGAGACATTTGGACATTATGTTATGGCCCTGTCTCACGGTACGAGTTCGTTCCAAGAGTTCTCCTGAGTTTGCCCTGATTCGAACTCAGAGATTTACGGTAATGACCGCTTGTCGGTACTCGGGGCTCTCGTGGACATTTTTCAACATGTTGAAAAATCTTCACGAGTCTTCCCGAGCTTACCTGCCGTTAGCGAGTCTTCCCGAATACCTGCCGTTAGCGTTACGAGCCGCTAAGAGACGTCCCCGAGCTCCGACGTACCCGCTACGTTCATTCTCCGTGCTTATCATGAGTTTGATTTTTTTTTAACTCGGGAAAGCTCTTGGAATGAACTCGTACAATGGGACAGGGCCTTGACAGTTGTGGAAGATGTTGGTGAAGCCACATTTGGGGCACAATGTTCACTTTTGGTCACCCTTCTATAGGAAGGATGTCAATAAGTTGGAAAGAGTGCAGAGAAAGATTTATGAGGTTGTTGCCAGGACGCGAGGAACTGAGATACAGGGAGAGGTTGGGCAGGTTAGGTCTTTATTCCATGGAGTGCAGGAGGCTGAGGGGTGATCTTATATAGGTGTATAAAATGAGGTGAGTAAATAAGGTGAATGCACAAATAATTTTACCCAGGCAAGCAGAATCAAACACCAGAGGATGTAGGTTTAAGGTAGAAGGTTAAAGATTTAATACAATTCTGAGGGGCAACTTTTTCCATTCAGAGGGTGGTGGGTATAAGCCAGAGGAGGTAGTTGAGGAATGTATTCTGACAACATTTATAAACACTTGGACAAGTGCATGGATACGTAAGGTTTCGAGAGATATGGGCCAAAAGTTTGACAAATGGGACCAGCTTAGATGGAGCATCTTGATCAGCATGTACAAGTTGGGCCAAAGGGCCTGTTTCCATGCTCCACGACTCGTAAGGGAAAGGGAATGGTTGTCACCTCTGTACACCCACCCTCCAATCGATTCACACAAACCTATGTGTTTCAATCCTCATCATTTAAACTTTGGCTGTGGAATCAAATCCCACTAGGCCAAGATGGAAAATTAAATGCATTCATCTCTTGTAAACAGACATCAGCTAACACAAACATAGGTGATGTGTTGGAAGGAACTGCAGATGCTGCTTTACACTGAAGAAAGACCCAAAATGTTGGAGTAACTCAGCGGGACAGGCAGCATATTTGGGGAAAAGGAATGGGTGATGTTTTGGTTCGAGACCCTTCTTCAGACTCACTCCTTCGAAGGGTAAATGCACGCATGGTTCTTTGCAAGGCTGGTATGTGTAATGGTAGGGGGAATGGTTTGTCATTATGGCATGTTGGTGACTACCTAGAGACCATTGGAACCTCAGTGATGGAAATTTCCTGGCCACAACCCGTATCATTACTCTCCCACTGCCAGCATGTTCTTCCCTTACCTTTCTCCACCATTGAAGAAAGCACTTTTTAGTTTGTGCATTTAACTTCCCCTGCTGCCAGTGTCATCGAGTGCACCATAGACCTTCACCACGCCTGAGACTGGATAATGCACGAGAATTTGGGAAACTGGAGAAGGAGAAGGCCAGGTGGCCCCTTTTCTCTCTCCACAATTTAATAAGATTGTGGCTGAGCTGATGTTCTTCTCTATTCCCCATAACTCTTAACTGCCCTAAGAACCAAACATATGTCTACCTTTGCTTGAATACTTTCAACCTGTCAATTATCAGTAGACAATAACGTTTTAAAGTCTGCTCTCCCATTTAATAATATCATGGCTGCTCTGATTGTAATCTCAACTACTCAACCTACCAATTCTCAACATAGCATCTAAAAATATTCATGCTGCTTCTGGCACGTTTGAAGAGGAGTTCCAGAGATTCCAAACCTTCTGAGAGATAAGATATTGCCTCATCTCACTTAAATGAACATCAGCAGGACAGGCAGCATATCTGGAGAGAAGGAATGGTGACATTTCGAGTCGAGACCCTTCTTTCAGGCGAAAGGGAAACATGAGACATAGAAGGTCTCATCCTCACCTAGTGAACAGCTAACAATGGCCTGTTTCCTTTATTGTCATTACTTTTTTGCATATTTTTCATTCATTTGTTCTATCTCTATCTACGTCTATATCTCTCGTTTCCCTTTCCCCTGACTCTCAGTCTGAAGAAAGGTTCTCGACCCGAAACATCACCCATTCCTTCTCTCCAGAGATGCTGCCTGTCCCGCTGAGTTACTCCAGCACTTTGTGTCTATCTTTGGTTTAAACCAGCATCAGCAGTTCCTTCCTACATATTTCCTCTGGCACAATAGTCCAGCCCTTAGCAATGAGACAAAGACCCATCAACGTCCCCTCACTATTTCTTATCAGCCAATTTCTTTCCATGGGAAAAATATTAACTCCTACTCCATAAGCTTTTATTTTCCACCAAATGCTTTGATGTGACATCTTATCTAATGCCTCTGGAAATTCATCAAATCCTCTTTATGCAAAGTACATGTAATTTCTTCAAAGAAACACCATTTCCTTTTCACTAAGCCAAGTTTGCTTTGTCTGATTACCTTGGATTTTTTTCAGTGGCCTACTATAATGTCTTTGATAAAAGCTTCTAACATTTTCTCTACGATAGTTGTAATGCTAATTGGGCTGTAGTTTCCTGCTTTATGTTTCTTCTTTTTAAATAAGACATTTGTATTTAAAGAATTATAAATTGTCAAAGCTGCCACAGCCAGATATAAAAACAGCTATTTTCCACGAGTAGTAGCTCTACTCAATAACCAAAAAACTGTAGCCTCCTTTTGCTCTGGTATTTATTTAATTTACATGTTTAATCGATAATGTTTTTTTATTAATGTTTAATGCTTTATGTGTCATTCCTAACTGTCACTGTATGTCATGTTGTCACTTGCGAGCAGAGCACCAAGGCAAATTCCTTGTATGTGAATACTTGGCCAATAAACTTATTCATTCATTCATAACGTTTTAAAGCACACAAACAAGCCTTTGGCCCAATGTCCATGCTGACCAAGATGCCTCCATCTACACTTGCCCTACTTCCCTGCATTTGGCCCATATCCCTTTAAACCTTTCCTATCCATGTCCTTGTCCAAGTGTATTTTAAACATTGTTACTGTGCCTGCCTCAACGACCTCCTCTGGTAGCTTGCTCTATATACTACCGCAAATAATGCAGCACATTCCCCTCAGTGACACACTGGTCAACCTGAGGAGCACCTTCAACAACAGACTGGTTCCACCAAGATGCGGCAGACACCACAGGAGATCCTTATTTCCCAATGGCTATCAATCCGTACAACTCCTCCCCCTTCTGTTGTGGGATAGACTCCTCCTCCACCTCCCCCCCCCCCCCCCCCCCAATCTTTGCATATCCCAAATCCTGGACTTTCCACTCGTCACTTTAATTTCATGTTTCGTGTATCCTGTTGTGTTTTATGACAGTTGGCAGACCAATTTCCCTCCTGGGATAAATAAAGTTCTATCGTATCGTACACTCACCAATATGTGTGTGAAAAAGTTGTCCCTTAGATTCCTATTAGCTCCCTGATCTTAAACCTATGTCCTCTGGTTCTTTATTCACCCATTCTGAGCAAAAGACTGTGCATTCACCGTATCTAATCCCCTCATGGTCATATACTGCTCCATAAGATCACCCCTCATCCTTCGGTGCTCCAAGGAATAAGGTCCAAGCCTGTCCGACCTCTCCCTATAGCTCAGGCTCTCATACTCGTAAATATTTTCTGCACTCTTTCCTGCTTAACAACATTGAACATTGACCAAAATTGAACACGACACTCCAAATGCAGCCTCACCAATGTCTTGTACATCTAGAAGGATTTCGGGGACGTTTTCAATCCAATCCCCAAATGTAGTGTATTTTGAAAAATTAAAACCAATGCATCAACCATTGCATTGAGCACTTCAATTAAGCCTTTCAGATGAAACCTATTAGGATTAGGAGACTTGCCAACCAGCAGCTTCAACAACTTGCTTAGTGCCACTTCACTGATGATGTGATTTTCCCGAGTTTCTCCCTTACAATTCTTGAACTATTGTTATTTCTGGGATGTTATGTATTCCCAATAGTGAATACTGATGCAGTGTATCGATATAATTCACCTGCATTATATTGTTTTTCACTACTGTTTCCCCATGCTCATTTTGTGTAAGACTCTGTTAATACTTTGTTAAAATCTATAATAATTTTTACCATCTGTTTTTGTATTTCAAATGTTTCCTTCCCCAATATTCTTTTGTTCTTTGCTATCTCTTTTCTCTGTCAAATCGTTTGGCCCAGCGACTTTATTTTCAGAATTAATTGTTTTAAGTTTGAAACAATCTTTAACTTTTTCTTGAAGAGTCAAGAGTATTTACTTTCATATATACCAGAAACAGAACAATGAAATTCTTACTTGCTAGAGCATTATAGGCACATTAACACAATAACAACAAATAAATCTACAATCGTACAATAAATGATCAGTTATTATTAGGTAACCAGTCTGTAATAGTGCAAAGCATACCTTTATAGTGCAAACAAAATGTATGGGAAGGAACTGCAGATGCTGGTTTAACCCAAAGATAGACACAAAGTGCTGGAGTAACTCAGCGGGACAGGCAGTATCTCTGGAGAGAAGCAATCAGGGACGGATTTACGTATAAGCTAGACAAGCATAAGCTTAGGGCCTCGAGATCTAGGGGGGCCTCGGCCCGCTCCACCAAGGTGTATAAAACTTTGGACATATTCGTATTTTCTGAGCCTGGTCCTTTCAACAGTCAGGAGTGTTCGAGTCTGTGCGCGGCTGCAAGTTTAACAATGTCAGAACCAGCTCCGACTGCCTGCTTCAGGGGAGAAGAGGTAAGGCTCCAGGCGGGGTAAAGGGTGGGTGGGAACGAGCAGCCACCCGCTACGTAGTTAACCCTGCTCACAGTTTCCCGCCCACCGCTGACCCTGGCCACTCCACCGCCCTCCAGCAGCCCGCAGCCGTCGCCTTACCTGCAGCCTGGACTCAGCACCGGGCCTGAAGTCTCCATGCTGCAGACTCCAACTCCCCTGAGTTTGACTGCGCTGGGTCCTAGTGCTAGTTCCTCAACCTTGGTAACCTCAGTGGCTGTTCCACTTGGTCTTCCCCATTCCCCTCAAACCATTTGACCCCAGCTCTTCCCACCCACACTACAGTCCTCATACCCCCTACCCCCTGACCACCCAGCAGCCCCCACCAGACATCGCCTCGGCCTCAGTCCACTCACCTGCCTTCCTCCGGCCCCAACCCCCATCCCTGCCGTGTGTTCACCATCCCCCCTGACCTCCCCCTCTCAGATACCGAACGGTCTGCCCACAGCAGAGGCCTCACCTTTGTCCCCCTCCATCCCCACCTCAATGAGTTGGAGCTCTTCTTCCGAGGGAATAGTCCAAGGGTATGGAGCAAAAAATCCTTGAAAAAAACAAATTTGCAAGATTTATTCCATGCGCTGCTCACTCATTAAATTTGGTGGGCCGTTCGGCTGTTGATTGCTGCCTTGATGCAGTGAACTGTTTTGGAATTATCAATGAAATTTATACCTTCTTTTCATCCTCCACAAAGAGACGGGCAGTTCTAAAATCATTTTTGCATCCTCAGTCAAAAGTGCCTAAATATTTGTCAGACACTAGGTGGGAGGCACGTGCAAAAGCCACAGCAGCTATTTTGGAAAGGTCCAACGCTATCACTGATGCCCTCAGTCATTTGTACTTTGATGTTAATGTGAAGGGTGATATCAGGCTTCTTTTGCAGAAAATGGAAGAACTGGAATTTGTGTTTATGCTGCATTTTTGGACCCGTCTGCTAGGTCATTCCCACAAGGTAAAGAAAGCCATTCAGAAATCCAAACTGTTATTGAGTACTTGTGCAAGTTTGGACAGTTCACTTCAGGATTTTGTAAGCAAAATTAGAGAAGATTTTGATGGGCTTGAGCAACAAGCAAAGGCCACCTTGCCAGATGTTAACTACAGAACTGTCACAGGGAGACAAAGAGTAAGGAAAATGATGGAAGTGCACCTGGTCCTGATGCTTTAGATAAACTCTCTTCAGTTTAGGATAAAATCCTTTATTCCTATACTAGATGCACTTGAAACCAATTTAAAAAGAAGAGGTACTGTGTACAGTGAAGTTGCACAACAGTTTTTCTTTCTTGCTAATCTGACCGCATCTAAGCAAGAAATTCAACAAGGTGTTGAACTGTTGATGGAAGCATACCCAGAAGATGTTGACCTGAAACTTACTGATGAACTTTTGCACTTTCACTCGTACGTGAGACAAAGCCATAGGCCTACAGAAGAGCACTCTCTGTCTCATACAGACCATTATCAAATAATATACAAGGAAACAATTCAGATGGCCTTCCCTAATGTGGAAGCAATCTTGCGGCTGTTTCTTAGCTTAATGGTCACCAACTGCTCGGGAGAGAGGTATTTTTCAAGACTCAAAAGTATTAAAAATGAATTAAGGTCCACAATGTCTCAAGAGAGGTTGGCTACAATGAGCATTCTGTGCATTGAGAGTGACAAACTTAGACAAACTAATCTTGGTGAACTTCTGGATGATTTTGCTATGAAGAAGGCGAGAAAAAAATCATTTTGCTCTTGGTGTAATTGTAGTTTCTTTATTTCTTAATATTCCACATTCAATTCAAGAGACACTTATTGTCACATGCACCAATTGGTACAATGAAATTTGGGGTCACCATCCGATATCGGTATGGGAGAACATTCTCAGCAGCTTGGACTTATGAATCGGCCACTTCCTACCGGAGACCACGGCTCCCGAAGTCCACAGGCTGAGCAGGGTGGAGATTCACGATGGCGGCCCTTGGCAAAGCGATCCCAGGGCTCCGCGATTTTGAAATCAGCGCGGCCCGAGGCTGGGAGCTCCACAAACCACAACTCTGATGTTGAAGCAGCAGGCCCAACACTCCAGAGCTTCATACGGCGATGCAGGCAAGGCATCACCCGCTCCGCGGTGAATCCAATATGTATTTTAAAACCAACTGTTTAATGACAACATACAGTAGGATCTAAAAGTGTCACACTGTCACTGTCGGGTAGTCATGGTCCTCTAGTCGTGGGGGTGGGGGATTGGGGGGGGGGGGGGCTCACAAGTGAAATAGCTTAGGGCCTCTCTTCATCTAAATCCGGCCCTGGAAGCAATGGATGACATTTCAGTTCTTCAAGGCCTGAAATCTCTTCTCTCCAGAGATGCTGCCTGTCCCGCTGAGTTACATCAGCACTTTGTGTCTATCTTCTTTTATAGTGTAATATTAACATGGATGGTGGGTTCACCCCTTGCAGCAATTTTTCGTCATTGGAATGTATCTATTTTGGATATTCTAAATGAACCCCTGAAATATACACCATTGCATCATGACTGAATGCCCTTTAACCTAGTTTGCCCGTTTACTGGCATGCTCTATTATTGTGCACGCTTGATTGTGCTTTTTAAGTTTTAAATACCAGTCTTGACCCTTTTTTCTATAGCGCAAAATGAATACAAGATCTAATGGTATAGTAATCATGGCCACCCAGTGATGCCTTCACTTCAAGGACATGCATTAACCCAATCTCATTGTCATGCCGGGTCTAATATTGCCTGTTCTCTGGCTCCAGAACAAGCTGTTCTCAGAACCCATCTCTAAAATACTCAATGATTTGCTCATCTAGGCTAGTTTTGCCTATCTTATTTTCACATTCTAAACGTGCATTAAAAACACCAATGATTATAGCTGTATATTTTGACAAGTTTATATTATGTTTTCCTTTACAATTTTTGATACTATTAGGAGGCTTATGTACCACACCTATAAATGACTTCTTGCCGTTATTATTTCAACTCTACAACAAACATCTTCTGTAATCCAGATTCTTAAACATAGGTCACTCATTCATATTGCACTAAGACCATCACTACTTAACTAGAATGCATAAACTCTGTTCAGGCAGCATCCGAGGTCAGAATTGAACTTGAATCCCTGCTGCTGTGAGTTGCAACATCAACTTTTTCATTGCGATATGTTTCACATGGAAAGGCATCAGCACTTGTTTCCCAGATATTGTCTGCCACCCTGGGAAGTCATTTGGATCTATCCAACGCAACACATCCATGGACTTCTGGAGTAGTTTCTGATCCTACAGAGAAACTCATGTCACCCGGTACAGAGGGTGGAGGGTCGGGAGGAAGGGGGGGGGGGGGTCTCCCTGTCGGTTTGCTCCCGGGCCTGGCCAAGATGGCTATTCGCGGGTCCAGGCAGCGGGCAGTCGAGGGTTCTGCCCTGGTCGACGGCCTGCCCCTCTACCGAGCCTACGTCCATTCCTGCATGTACCTGGAGAGGGAGCACGCAGTGTACACAGGGACTCTGGAGGCCTTCTGTGAAGGCTGGTTGCCATGGGGGGTCGAGTGTGTTGTAGATAAAGTTGACAATATTTTAATCTGATAACTGTTTGATTTTGTTACTACTCTGTATTGGTGTTTAAGGACAAAGGACATTTATTGTCACATATTGGTGCAGTGAAATTTGAGTTCAGCACACAAATAAGATAAACACAACACTATAGAATTTAACATAAAACATAAACCCACCCCCCCCAGCGGAATCAACGTTTCTCACTGTGAGGGAAGGCACCAAAGTTCAGTCCACTTCCTCTGTTCACCCGTGGTTGGGGCCTATTGAGGCCTCCGCAGTCGCCGCTACGGGCGATTGAATAAAAGCTTTTATTTGAATAAGCTTTTATTTGAATAAAAGCTCTTTGTATTAAAAAAAAACAGGGTAAGTCATTATTCCCCATGCAGAGTACCAGTTAGAGCCTTGCACATGTACGTAGAGCACTGAATAACGTGTTGTCACAGCAGAGCTTCATCAGGTCCTCCAAATGTTTAAGTCGCAAACTTACCTTTAACTGTGCCAACCATTTCATCCCACTGTTCTCAATCGCACTCATTCCCAATCCATCGAGACCCAAGCTCCTTCTCCAAACACTCATCTTCAGTGAACATTCTGAGGATCCAAACCTGACAGATTCTGCCAATTACCCAGTTTGACCCAGTAATCCCACAAGTCACGCCATCACCATTGACCAACCATTGTGCCCAACCCGCTCCCATAAACATCAGATCTGCCCTTGCTCTTAACCCAGCAATTCTCCTAAAGCTCCTAATGGAGGACTTAAAACTCCCAGTCCAGCCCAAAATCTGTGTCCCCATTCCTGAAGATTCCCTCCCCAACCCCAGGCTGATCTATCCAAACTTCACCCCTTCAATTCAGGTCCCAGTCTTTACTACGTGCAACAACCTGCATGGTGGAACTCAGGCAGCATCTGTGGATGGAAATGGATAGATGACATTTTCAATCGAGATCCTTCTTCAGACTCACCGGTTCTAGGGTATAATTTTGAGGTGTGCAGGACAGACTTCAACACATTGGGCCATTAGAGTCATAGAGTGATACAGTGGAAACAGGCCCTTCGGCCCAACTTGCCCACATTTGGTAAATATCCCTCCAAACTTGTCCTATCGATGTACCTGTCCAACTGTTTCATAAACGTTGGGATAGTTACTACCGGAACCGCTGGAAATTTCAGGGGCACCAATGACAAAAACTTGGATGCAACTGAACAGGAATGAGACTAATGGGATTGCTCTTACAGAAGGTTGGCCTGGGCTCTATTGGATGAATTATATTTTTATGTATTGTAATCATTTTAAAGATTCTGGGGCTTGTAGTGCTCCAGGAACCAAGTTCCACACCTCCATTTCTCACTTTACTTGAACATAACAGGGGATTCGTTGAAGCATGGAGAAACATATTGTGGAGGGTCACAATGTTGTTAATTCTGTTGGGTATGTTTGCTTCATGGATGAATAGTTTTGAGCTTCTCTGTACTTAATCTATCCTCGTTGGTTTTGTGGCTGTGGCTCGATGCAAGGTGTCCTTGTTAAATAGTGGGTCAAGAAGATCATTGAGTGTTCCAATTATCAAATTAGGCCTGAAGAAGGCCGTTAATATCATCCAAAAAACACAAAACTAAGTGGCCACTCTCCCTGGTCTTGCAGTCTGCTGCGAAATCAAAGCCATAAATAAATCCCATTTACATCAATCAGTCACTAATCGGATGGCTTCCATTATTTTTTTGATATCATCTACTATATCTAGATTTGTTTATTGCAAGATAAAGAGATCAACAGGGTTTATTTGTCATTTGCAATTATGAATCAGAAAAATGAAATTCTTCGTTGCTGCAGCTTTAGAAATTACATTAGACATTAGAAATAACAACAAAAATAAAAATACAAGAAATTATCAGTTATGCTAAATAAACAAGACCATGATAATAAAATACTAAACTACATAGGGCACTATGCACTATGTCATAGAGCACGATGCCAAAGCAGTCAAAAGTCCATGGTAGTTCGGTGTTGAGGTAGGGTTGTGCAAGGTGGTTCAAGAACCCAATGGCTGATGGTAAGAAGTTGATCTTGAACCTCAAGGTAACAGTTCTCAGGGTCAGGCTCACTGCTACCTTCTTCCAAATGGTAGCAGAGAGAAGCGAGCATAGCCAGGGTGGTGTGTACTTTTGATGATAATATCTGCCTTCTTGAGGCCTATTTTGGTCATTCGAATGCTAAATTATTATATGAAAGTTCAAATTACCGAACCAGGCCACGATGTAACCAGTTAGTGTGCTCTTCACCACGCACCGGAAGTCAAGAGTAATGGGTAACATGCTCAATTTCAGCAAACCTTTGAGGAAATAGAGCCATTAACGGTTTTTCTTTGAGATGGCGTCAATGTGCTGGGCCCAGGACGGATAATCATAGATGTGTAATGTCAGGAACTGTTGATTATCTCCATCAATGTCCCGCCGAGGATGATGCATCATCCCTCTGCTTTCCCTTCCTGGTCATCAATAGCTTCTTTGCCATCCCAACGTTGAGAGCAAGTTTGTTGTTCTGGCACCACTCAACCAGAATACCGTTCTCCCTCCTCTACTCTGACTCATTGTTGCCCATTATTCCTCAAATGGCAGTGGCATCACTGACAAATGTAAAGATGGTGTTGAGGCCATGTGTGGCCTTGTAGTTGGCTACGACAGCTTGATGGGTATGGATCAGGGGACTGAGCACACAGACATGAGGTTCCCCTGTGCTGATGGTCAGTAAGGAGGAGATGTTATTGTTAAACTCATAAATTCATAAGTGATAGGAGCAGAAAAAGGCCATTCAGCCCATCAAGTGTACTCCGCCATTCAATCATGGCTGATCTAACTCTCCCCCTCAACCCCATTCTCCTGCCTTCTCCTCATAACCCCTGACACCCCTGTACCGATTGAGTTCTGCCGATAAGGAAATCGGCATAGAGAGGAGTAGAGACCTGGTTCCCTGAGTCTAATGATGAATTCAGAAGAGATGATAGTAATGAAAGCCAAGTTGTAGTCAATGAACAACAGCCTTATGTATTGTTCCTATTGTACAAGTGGTGCAGCACTGAGTGAACCAGTTGGACAAAAATAAATATAGAATTTAAGTTTTCAAATTACTGAGTGGATTTAAATTTATGTTTCGACTTGATCATTAACCTCGATTTCTAATTTGTCTGTCTGGTAACATAACCAGGAGTGACAATGTACAACCACCAACATTATTTTAGTATTAACAGTGTCACTATTTAACTAAATATTATCTTAACTCGTTGTATGTTCTTCCAAGAGGAAATTTACATTTCCGTTTGTCTACCCACTATGTGCTCTGAACTAACAGTATGCCTAATAACTTTAAGATTGTATCTCACTCCGCCTCTACAGTTCCTTCAGTTTGAAGGCTACAACTTTCATTGCCTCTTCTGTTTCACACAAGAACACAATCTAGTCACTGTTCAAACAAATTTCAAAAAGCATGTAAAATATGGAAACAGTCATAAGTTTCCTAAAATACAGCAAAAAACACAAGATATGAATATAGTTGGTACTTATAGTCTACATGCATTGGTGACATTAGAGTCAATTTCTTAAGTGCTATAAAGAGTCGTAGAAAACTGGGCAACATTGTTCTTGGATGTGAATTGGAACCTCTACACTTAATCAGATTTTCACTGATTACATAAGTATATTTCCTAAACAGTCTATTGTTGAGACTACACAACAGTTTAACTATTAATTTTGACTGCAAACTTTTACTATATGATGCAATTATATTTTAAAACAAACCATTAAAATATAAAACATCTAAAGTTAGCACAAACAAGTCTGGGGTATTGTTTAGTTAACAATGTAAAAATACTGAGGACAAACGTAGCTCAGGGATGAGTTTAAGGTTGGGGCCAAAGAAGCTGAACTTGATAAAGGTACTGCTTAGTGCAGGAGGAAACCGACATGCCTATATTTAATTCTGGCATTAATGTTGAATCATTGGTTTAGTTCAAAGCAGCAGTCCCACTATTATAAATTGGCCTTGGTGCCCCCAGGAATGTCCCTTAACCCAGGCGATCAGTGACCTTTGCAAGAAACTTCCTGTGTACAGATGTCCTTGCTGGATGAGAGTCAGTGGGTTTCCAGACCCATGGTTTCTGACTCCCCTCCTGCCACTGAACAGTTGAGGAAATGCTATGCTGTGTTCTGCTGATGGAGTCCACGGTTGCACGCTGTACTACAAAACCTTCTTCAAATAAGTTCCCATCATCCCAGTGCTTTGTTTTCTATTTTTAATGGCAATTTTCAGTTGCCCTTTCACTGTTCACACTCTGTAAAATCCAGTTTGTCCAGAGTACACAATCTGTCTTGCATTTGCCCAAAATCCTGCATCCGTATTAATTTTGCTTTTCAATCCCAGTTCATGAAGAAGGGTCTCGATCCGAAACATCGCCCATTCCTTCTCTCCATAGATGCCGCTTCACCCGCTGAGTTACTCCAGCATTTTGTGTCTATCATTAATCCATAATCTTCGTAGTTAACTAAAATCCCTTCATTTCCTCTTCCACCCCTGTCTCTGCAACGTTTTCACTCCTGCAGTTCTGAGCTTGTGTGCATCCTATCCTCCCTGTATTGTTAGCACAATCTTCTGATAGATGATTCCCAATCCTTGTAATCCCTTCTTGAAACCTAGAAAATATATCTTTCTACCAATATAACTCATTTCAAAATTCACTTCAATCAAGTTTTCAATTATGCCCCCTGAATTCCTCTCACATTCTCCATAATTAGGACATGCATTGTTTTTTTTAAAGTATGATGCAATAACATGTTAAAAGATGCTGAAGATGGCTTGGCCTACATTCATCCCTGAGTCCATGTAATATTAAACATTATTTAATCATCTCGGACTGGAGGGAAATTGTTGTGTGCAATCCATCTTCTCTGGTGTCCCACATTGTGAATGTGACCACACAAACCTTTAATGGTAGTAAAAATCTTTGACAACCTAGACTAGATAATGCATTGATAAACTAAGATCCCCTTTCTTTCACTGAATTTGTCATTAAATGACATTTTATGCTCAGATTAATATTTAGTTAGTTTAGTTTATTACTGTCACGTGTACCGAGGTACAGTTAAAAACATTTTGTTGCATGCTACTCCATCAACAATAACACTATAAATGATTAGAATCATGCCGTCCACAGTGTACAGATACAGGATAAAAGGTGTAACATTTAGTGCAAGATAAAGTCCAATAAAATCCAATTAAAGATCGTTCAATTGTCTACAAGGTGGTAGATGGTAGGTCAGGACCGCAATCCAGCTGATAAGAGGACAGTTGAGTTGACTCATGACAGCTGGGAAGAAACTGTCCCTGAATTTAGAGGAAATGCGTAGGAGGGAACTGCAGATGCTGGTTTAAACCGAAGATGGACACTAAATGCTGGAGTAACTCAGCGGGACAGGCAGCATCTCTGGAGAGAAGGAATGGGTGACGTTTCTGAAGAAGGGTCTCTACCCAAAGCGTCAACCATTTATTCTCTCCAGAGATGCTGCCTGACCCGCTGAGTCACCCACTCCAACATCTTGTGTGTATCCTGAATTTACGTTTTCAAACTTCTCTACCTCTTGTCTGATGGTAGAGGGGAGAAGAGGGGGTGACCAGGGTGAAATTGGTCCTTGATTATGCTGGTGGCCTTGCTGAGGCAATGTGAAATGTAGATGGAGGCAATGTGAGATGTAGATGGAGTCCATGGAAGGAGGTTGGCTTGTGTGATGGTCTGGGCTACTTCTCTGCAATTTCTTGCGGCCTTGGATGGAGCGGTTCCCAAATCATGCAGTGATGCATTCCGATAAAACGTTTTGTACGGCGCATCTGTAGAAGTTGGTGAGGGTTGTTGGGGACATGCCGAACTTCCTAAGCCTTCTGATGATTTAGAGACATTGGTGTGCTTTCTTGGCCATATCTTCGAATGTGGCAGGTCCGGGACCAAATGCTGGTGATATTTATTCCTAAGAACTCGAAGCAATCAACCTTCTCTACTTCAGCGCCATCAATATATACTTGGGTGTGTGTTTACCGCTTCACTTCCTGAAGTCAATCATAATCTCCTTTGTCTTGGGAAAGGTTATTGTGCTTGCACCAGCTACGAGGTTCTCAATTTCAATCTTGTACTCCATCTCGCCATTTTGTGATATCCGGCCAATTACGATGATGTCATCTGCAAACTTGTAAATTGAGTTGGATCAGCATTTGGTATAGAGTGTAAGGAGTATAGAAGAGGGCTGAGAACGCATCCTTGTGGGGGCATCAGTGTTGAGGATTATCGTAGAGGATGATTTGTCACCTTTCCTCACTGATTGTGGTCTGTTGGTCAGGGAGTCAAGGATTCAGTTGCAGAGGGGAGTGCTGTTTCCAAGTTCCATGAGTTTGGAGACCGAGCTTGGTTGGGATAATAGTATTGAAATCAGAGCTGTAGTCTCTGATTAGGAGTCTGACATTGGTGTCCTTCTTATCCAGGTGTTCCAGGGATGAGTGTATGGTCGGTGAGATGACATCAGCCATGATCTTATTTTAATTTAATTTAATATAATTCAAATCATATTTATCGTAATTCAGAAAGAAAGCAAGTGGAATTTCTCAAAGCATTCTGGAGATCTTTTCACTTCAGACTTGTTTCCTTAACATTCCAATAACTACATTTAGCATGTTAAAACAATCTGTCATAAATCTACAGAATAGAGATTAAAATCTTTCCCTCAACATTCCAAAACTAATTCTGCTGCCCCATAGTCTCTTCATAGCTGTATATCTGAATCTGCTTAAAGTATTAATGTCATTTTCTGGGTTAAAACAGTGACCACGTTGTGTAACGGGCTGAAAAGCACTGGATTTTGAGATCGCAAAATCTTCTGATTTCAAATAAATAAAGAATCATATATAAATGTGCACTCATAACATGAGCTATAATTAATGTATTTTACTTATTTAAAGGTGAGTTACAGAGATTGAGCAGCACTTTCATCACTTTCTCATAGAAACTATGTTATATCTCTGTAAAGAGACAGTCAACTATTACCTGAGATGAGGATCAATGGATTTGATGCCTGCACTGCAAATGTGTCAGTCCAATCTATTATGGGGATCCTTCAATTCCATACTATTTTCTGATGCGGGCTGTGGACCCCCAGCAGGACCAAAAACAAGACCTGTCAAAGGGCGGATGAGCTTCCAGCGAGTCAACGGCCATCCACACTTCAGTGGAAGTTGCGACCACTGTTGTACATAGCATTGTAAGGAATGATGATAAAGCACACACACCAAAATCCTATACTTCCAGTGGCAGAGGTCTGCAGGAACTGGAGGTGCGTCCGTCACCATTCCCGTTGGAAACCAGCACCACTGCGTCGCTAATGTTTTCAACGATGATGAATGAATGAACAGGTGGACTTCTGAGGTGATTTCAGAGGGTAGTTGAGAATCTGAGAATCAATTGTTGGTGGTTCAGAGGCACAAAGGCTAGGCGAGAAAAGTGCAGTAGATTTCCCTCCATAAAGATAATAAATAAACCATATACTTTTATTTGTTAAAGACATTTCAGTGGTTTGATGGTTGTATTTTCCAATACTAGCATTTTATACCAGATTTATTTAATTAATTGAATGTACGCCTTCCATCTGCTGAGGGGATTTTTAGGAAACATTAATTGCCCATGTCTTTAGATAACTTCACCACTAAAATCATGACAATGTCTCCAGTCACCAGAGATAGAAACACGAGTGGCTCATTCTGTCCCTTGAGCCTCTTATTTCATGTTTTATTCCATTTCTATGTGCAATTCTAAAGGGCCTGTCCCACTTTCACGACCTAATTCACGACATTTTTTACTTGTGGGCATTTTTCATCAGGCTAGAAAAACGCCCCAACCTCCTTTCTGCCACGAGTACCTACGACTAGCATCACGACCTACCTACGACCTCCTACGACCATGCTGCGAGTATGAGTCAAGGGCAAACTCAGCAGAGGTCGTGAATTAGGTCGTGAAAGTGCGACAGGCCCTTTAATCTATTGTTTGTTGTGATTTATTGGTTTAGGCATTAGGGATCGCTGAGTGAAGAAGGGTCTCGACCCGAAACGTCGCCTATTCCTTCGCTCCATAGATGCTGCCTCATCCGCTGACATTTTCCAGCATTTTTGTCTACCTTCAATTTTTCCAGCATCTGCAGTTCTTTCTTAAACATCCTTATCATCAAATCCCTTTCTGGCCACCCCCATCTCTACCTGTTAATCTACCCGAGCCTCACAATCCAAGATGCCTATGCAGTTTGTACATCTTCTTGTGATCTCTCCATCATTCATTATAAGACACAATTTCATTAAAGCATCAAGCATTACCTTTTACATCTTTGCAACTCTTCCCATTCTTAAAATTCTCCCACGTTACCACAATACATCTTTGGCTGTGAAGCACATTAGGATACCTTAAGATTCTGAAAAGTGATCAGATTTTGGTTAACCAAATTAATACTTTCTTAATTCATTTTGTTTCATCGGGTCCTTGTATGGTCTCTTGAGAAGGTTACAGGAGCTGCATAAACTGTAAGGCATCATTGATTTATGAATCTGTTTGAAAGAGGGGATCAGCATAAAATACTGACAGCATAAACAGTAACTGTACCACCCCCCAGTGGTTGGTTCAAATTATTACTGTCGATCGACATCAAAAATCATACACAGCCGAATATTTGTGACATAAAGGATTTCACATGAATAAATAAATTCCAAAGATACCTGATCTTGTTGCTTTAGTTTAGCTTTTGGGAAACCCTCTAGGAATAATTTACAGTGTCTGAACTAACGAGTAGTCTAGAGTAATAAGAGTAATAGAGTAATAGAATAGTCCTGAGTAATAATTAACATTTCAGTATCTCTAAACATTTGTTCTAAATATATTGCAGACTTGAAGAAATAGACAATTCAAATTTTAAGCATAATCAATCAATAAAATGAAACACACACAAAAAAATATTTAACCGTCCAATTAGGCATCATTCTGTGAAGTGGGACTTTTGGCAATCCTTGGGGGAAACTCAAACGTGAAATAGTTGAAAGCAAAATGAGATCTATTGAAATGTCTAACCATCCAACCAGAGTTGGCAATCCTTGGTCAGACCACCAGCAAGCTTCCAACACATCTGATATCTATTCCCAGGCTTGGACACAAGTAATATAACCACCCATAAACAAGAACATTGAGTAGGCTGGTGAACAATTTAGTCAGCTTTCTCCATTAATAATGAAACAATATGAATGCTTGATGCCCACTTGTGAGTAATTCTTCATTACAGAGCACTCTCTATTGCTCAGGAATCTATCACAGAATGACCCGTGATAATGTTGCACTCATCGCTCCCCCTGTCGTCCTTGAACGCTGTATTCAGCTGGTGAGTATCTATCCACACATTCTTATCAGAGAAACTGGCCTTCGTGCAGTAAGTATAAAAGCAGAGCCACTGCACAAATGAAGCACAAGCTCAGAATAGAGCAGGAAATCGCTCAATAACCATGTTACCAGCAACATTCAAATTGTGCTGCGGAATCTCGCATCAACATTTCAAGAGCATGACAGGTAGAGTCTTGCGATATGTTTGCACTTTGCTTTTCTGCACCAGAAAAATTAATCATCAAATTATTTGAATTCAGCAATGGACATTGTAAAGCAGCACTTTACGGTTAAGTGACTGAACGAGATTTAAGTGTTTTGACTTTAATAACCTGTTTCTAATTTTGTTTCCCGTGTAGGATTGAAGAAAATCGCAGTGGTTGCCTTAGCACGTGAACTGAGACGAATGAAAACAGAAGACACCTTTCTGCCAAGCATCTTTCATACTCTACTCCAGAAAGGAAACTTCTGTGAAGGTATGAAACTATTTCCGTATACTGTATTAATATTGCTGCGGTATTAATACAAGACTGTATTTTCTATTGAGCATAATTCCACACTTTGGTGCTGCTTCCAGTGATAAAACTCCTATAGTAGTTCTGACAGCAAGGATGTGAATAGCCTTAGTGACAACCAAAGCAGCTCCAAACAGGGAGGCAGCTGTTAGCATCCCTTGACCAGGAAAGGATACATTTGTCCAGATCACACGATCTGATGATATTGATAACTCCTATTTGCTAGATTGATATATTTTTTAATTGGCAAGAGTATTAAATGAAACCAAAGTGAGTAGATAGTTTTAACATTGGAGAATATTTAATTGAATAGCTGAAAAAGCTCAAGGAACTGAATGGCCTACTCCTGTTCCTCTGAAAATGAAGCTCAGATGAAGACAAGATCAGGTTCCTATCTCTACACTTCAATAGCCAGATACAACCATATTTAGATTTACAGAATTAGCACTGTGTGAAATTGGCCTGAAGAATGGTCCCGACCCAAAACACTACCCATCCTTTTTCTCCAGAGATGTTGCCTGACCCGTTGAGTTACACCAGCACCTTGTGTCTATCGACAGCTACTCAAGAAATGTTTCTCATATTAGCCATTACTTAATGAAAGTGAAAGGGAAAGGGCAGTGAATTAATAAAGCATGCAAATTCACATTTTCTTACAATATTTTGTTTTATTACAGCTTTCAGGGCAGAAGACGAAAAGCTGAAAATAAATAGCACTTTGAACACAGATGAATTATTCTACATTAAACAAGGGGAAGATGCTTTGCAACAAGCTCGGGATATTTTACAACAGGATGCTGGATGGGCAACAGAAATCAAAATGGTAATTTTCTTCCAATTGATGGATTTTCAGAAATTAATATTAAAAGTTATTGACACCACCAGAGTAACTGAATCAGTTGTATATTAAAATAAGTTGCCGAATGTTTAGTTTAGTTTAGAGATACAGTACATCGCAGAAACAGGCCCTTCAGCCCACCGAGTCTGTGCCGTACACTAGCACCATCCTACATACAAGGAGGATATGTGGCAGGAAACGGGAGAACCCAGAGAAAACCCATGTGGTCACAGAGAAAACGTACAAACTCCGTACGGACAGCACTTGTAGTCAGGATTGAATCGTGGTCTCCAGCGCTGTAAGGCAGCAAATCTACCAATGTGCCACCTTGTCCAAGTCTCCAAGGAAATTCTAGGCAGACCATGTTGCTTCATCTTAGTGTTCAAATAACTAGTGTGCAAAAGCACATTCTAATTTAAGTCCTTGGAAAATGAAGTACAAATACCATTCTAAGGTTGAAACTATCTTTAGTTATTAAGCACTGTTTAAAAAGGAGCCAGGTTCAACACTTTGTCTTATTGTGGCAATTGGAATTGTTTATAAAACTGGTCCTATGATGGATAAAAGCCACTTGGAATTACTCTGTTTTCTTGCTGTATGAATTCAAGTGCGAAAATGTCAGATGAGGTCAGGTCTGATTTATTTGCTAATTTAAGTAACGTCAATGAATAGTAGGTTCGACACTGGCTCCATGAAGAAGAATAGTAGATTCAATAGAATATAAATAAATACAAAACACTGCAGTTGTTGAGAGGTTGAAGGGGAAGAAATTGTGAATGAGGACTATTAATAAACGGTTACATTTTTTATTTGCAGGGGAATGGTGATAACGTCGTAAGCAAAGTTCTACCTGGAACTGGGAAGGTCTTTAAATTGGAAGCAGTATTGGATGCAACTGTGGATCATGTGTACTCCGAACTTCATGAAAAAGTAGATCAAATAAGCACATGGAATCCAAGTGTAAGACGCATACAAGTAAGTTAATTGTATTTTTTTTCCTGTTTATGCAATCAAAATCATTTAGCATTTAGCATTGCTTACCTGGACAAATTATTTTAACGGATGCTTCTTAATGTAAATTTTTTAGGTTCTCCAAAAAATTGGTAACACAACCATAGTAACTCATGAAATCATGGGAGAGACAGCTGGAAACATCATCGGGCAGAGAGACTTTGTGAGTGTAAGACACTGCTGGAAAGAAGGATCATGTCGTTACTTGGCTGGAATTGCAACAGAATCCAAGATGATGCCACCGCAGAAAGGCTTCGTAAGGTACAGACCTATTGTAGAAAGTTGTTATTCACAAGCTCTATTTCAACATGTTGAAAAGAAGGATTTCTAAGATATGTTTTCTTACAACAGAGCTGAAACTGGACCATCCTGTATAATATTACATCCTGCGTGCAATGACAAGAAAAAGACTCAGATTACGTGGCTTCTCAGCATGGACCTCAAGGTTGGTTTATGGTTCTCCGTGTTTCTATCTCTGCGTTTGCCTCTCATTGCTTCTGCTGCCAGCAGTAATAGCATTGCTATTGTCACTCACCCAGGCTTTTAATCTTTCGATATAATTTAAAAGGCTGAATTAAAAAAAAAAAAAACACCACACGGACCGGGCATTGCAATCAGCTTGGTGGAAAGTTGGAGGAAATGTATTTGCAATTTTTCAATCAGCCAACAGTTGAATAAAGTGCTACACAATTTAAATTGTTAAAATATTTCACCCAGTGTTAATACTCCGTGGCAGTCTCAGTCTCAGTCACAGCTAGAAAAGCTCCTGCCTCACAGCTGCAGCAGCAAGGTCTGGTCCTGACCTCCAGTGCTGTCTGTGTGGAGTTTGCACATTTTCCCTGTCACCATATGGGTTTTTACCATGTGATCCAGTTTCCTCCTACATCTCAGTAGGATAAAAGGCCTTTGTACATTACCCTTTGTGTTTAGGTGAGTGGTCAAATTTAGGAGGAGTTAATGGGAATATGGGGAGATTAAAATAGAATTAATGCTTGATGGTTAGCATGGACGTTGGGCCGAAGGGACTGTTTCTATGCTGTGTATTTGACTATCTAAGCCACATGCAACTCCCATATTGCTGTGGTCACTGAATACAGAACTAGAGCACAACTTTACACAATTTACAGTGATCCAAGGCAAAGGACAGACACCAGTTATAAATCTGAGATCAACTCAACCTGGTCTAAAGCCTTTAGGATCTTCCCAATCAATTTGGCATGTAACAATCAATTTAACAACACTGTATAGTGCTCAATGTGGAACTCATTACCACAGGGAGTTGAGGCAAATAGTATAGATGCATATAAAAGGCTGAACAAGCACATGTGGAGGAAAATGGTTAGAATTTGATTTGGAAAGGCAGGAGGCTCCTACGGAGCATAAAAGCTTGCAGAGCCTGCTTAAGCTGACCGGCCGGTGCGACAGGCATATATCTCATGCAAGTCTACTTCATTTATTTTACAACTGTTATAAATTAAAATAAAAACTCTTTTTGCTACTATTAAGTCAACATGGCTGTTTTCACATACTTGATGTAAAGCCTGAACTCCTTCCTCAATCTGAATCTTGTCTTTTTACAGGGTTGGTTGCCGAAAACCCTCATCAATCAAGCTCTGTCACAGGCTCAGGTGGATTTTGCAGAACATTTACGGTCGCAACTCTCCGTCAGTTCGTTCTCCACATCCAGTTGAACTTGAGGAACACAAGCAATACAAATATAACTGGTCACTAGAAAGCACCTTACGGCTGATTAGTTGCTGATGTGTTGCAACAAATCAACGGCACAGCATCGAATCACAGTTTTGACATTGGATACTAAAGACATTGTTTATATATTGTTTCCCCAAAGTATTTCAAGTGCACACTTGCAAAGTGAGGAAGAATATACTTTGTGAGACTCATTCGAGAATACGGTCCGCACATCCATTCCACAGCACATCCAAAATATCAGACTGTTTCAGTAACGCTGTTAAGATGTCAGAAGTAGCACTGAAAATGCAAGGGAAGCAGCTTCTGACAACTTACAGAAAACTGAGAACTGATACAAATCTCGGAATGGTGATGTGATTTGCTGCTGTTTTTTATTCTAATGTTAACTTATTTCTGATTACTTGAAAGATTTATTGGTAAATTGTACGAATTTATAGTATTTGTATTTTTAATTTTATTTGCTGAACTATATTAAAAATATTATGGATTTTTAAAACGATATTGACTGAGATTTAATATAACAAGACATTGCAAACAATATCGTGATACCAAATTCCCTGGAAGGTAACATTACTGATGGCTTTCAACGTGATGAAAATCGACTGATTGTTCACAGCCTCTAGCTTTCAAGAGAGAGCTAGATAGGGCTCTTAAAAATAGCAGAGTCAGGGGATATGGGGAGAAGGCAGGAACGGGGTACTGATTGGGGATGATCAGCCATGATCACATTGAATGGCGGTGCTGGCTCGAAGGGCCAAATGGCCTACTCTTGCATCTATTGTCTATTAGAATTAATTGCTTGTTGACTATCTGTCAACTCTTTTTTTGGTCTCTGTAAAGCATTATTTTATTTATTCAGGACAAAACCTCACTCGTAAGGGATTTATTTTTACTAATCTTTGGTTGATATTGAAACAGTACTGGCTAGCGGGCCAGCTTTAACTGCTAGTCTGTATGGTGGTGGTAGTCCAACAACCCTCTTTTGTAGGGAGTGACTTGCATGGAAACCTGGAGAACTTCCAAAGACCTTGCTGCCCTTGTCCTTCTAAATCGTGGAGGTTATATTTGGGGATGCGGACTTAGTTGCCTTGGTGACTTGCTACACTACATTTTAGAAATAAAACAATAACTACAGTGTACCAGTGATGGAAGAGTCAAAGAAATACCAATCATACAATTATTTTCTCCTGGATGATAGTTGATGCCGTTGGGTAGGTTCCAACCACTACCTGAGCTGATAACTAAAGACTGCTTACATCCACCTCCAAACCCTCATAGATTTTTATAGTCCTTCTGCATTAAAATATTCTGATGCATTCTCAACCGACCTCTACATTCCAACTACTGTAATCTTTAAGTCATTATCAGCCCTTGTTTTAAATCCTCTGTAATCCCATTCCCTAACGCTTTAATTTATGCCAACTCTAAAACCACAACATCTACCTTCCTGTTCAGTATGAAGAAGGGTCCCAACCCAAAACATCACCCATACCTTTTCTCCAGAGATGTTGCTTGACCCGCTGAGTTACTCCAGCACTTTGTCAATCTTCGGTATGTGCCAGTATCAGCAGTTCCTTTCTACATATCTACCTTCCTGCTGTTTTCTCCTTTTGATTAACCTCAAATTTAACTTTACTGTCATTGTGACCTTGCTAGTGTCATTTAACAGCTCAAACTTTCCAGCCTAGAGCATATATTTCCCAGTACTTTAAGGCCCAGAAAAGTGCCAGGCTTGTTTCAGGGAGTGCCAAAGGCCACATAAATGACTTTGCAGCAGGAATCCATTGTGAAAAATATCACAATCTTTCTTCCAACTCAATGCAAACAAAGATAAGAACAAATCATGCAAACTGGCCTTGTTCAAATGAGGTTATGAGCACCAATTTTAACCAGCAATTATGAGCACCAACTTTAATTTTCAATGCCTGCCGTCCAAATTATGTATGATGCGCATCAGAATCAATTGTAAGTGGGCCATTTTTGGCACAAATTCGGGGAGTGATGAATTTTCCACGTATAAATGATGTATCCGTTTCCTGTTGCGCAAAAAACTGTCAATCCAATCATTGGAGCATCACCTTTTCAAATAAGGGGAGAATTGTCCGCAGAAATGACATCTTAAGCAGTCAAATCCTCTGAGAGTTGTTTTCCTGTTGAAATTATATATCACTTAATTGAAGGTAGACAAAAATGCTGGGGAAACTCAGCGGGTGAGGCAGCATCTATGGAGCGAAGGAATAGGTGACGTTTCGGGTTGAGACCCTTCTTCAGACTGATGTGGGGGTGGGGGAAGAAGAAAGGAAGAGGTGGAGACAGTGGGCTGTGGGAGAGCTGGGAATGGGAGGGGAAGGAGGGAGAAGGCAAGGACTACCTGAAATTGGAGAAGTCAATGTTCAAACCGCTGGGGTGTAAACTACCCAAGCGAAATATGAGATGCTGCACATCCAATTTGCGGTGGGACTCACTCTGGCCATGGAGGAGGCCCAGGACAGAAAGGTCGGATTGGGAATGGGAGGGGGAGTTGAAGTGCTGAGCCACCGGGAGATCAGGTTAGTTAATGCGAACAGTGCGGAGATGTTGGGCGAAGTGATGGCCAAGCCTGTGCTTGGTCTCACCGATGTAGGTGCCAAGGGAGCTGCCAGTCAAAATGCATCCTTTTAAAATTGACAAGCTCCCTGAGAAGAGAAAAAGGGCATTGACATCTTGGCCAGTTTTAGTAATCGAGGTAAAATAAAACAGAACCACCTGGAAGAAATCAGCCTCTCAAGCAGTATCTGTGGAAAAAGAAAACAGTTAACATTTCGGGTCAGGATCCCTTCCTTGGAACGGGGAGAAGATTGAGAGCACTACAGTTTGCAATGTGCTAGGGGAAGGAGTGAATGGACCCAGTCCTATTGAGGCATTAATGGGCATTTCACATAGAAACAGAAAATAGGTGGAGTAGGCCATTCAGCCCTTCGAGCCAGCACCGCCATTCAATATGATCATGGCTGATCATCCAAAATCAGTACCCCGTTCCTGCTTTCCACCCCCCCCACCCCCCAGATCCCTTAATTCCGTTAGCCCCAAGAGTTAAATCTAACTCTCTCTTGAAAAAATCCAGTGAATTGGCCTCCACTGCCTTCTGTGGCAGTGAATTCCACAGATTGCCTTCCCTCGCAGTGGGAAACTTTGATTCTGCTGTGTGGGAACGTTGTATGTTGAATTCTATCAACTCTATGTTGTGTTCTTTATTTTTACTGTATGGCTGTATGGTGATTACATTTCACTGTGCCAACTGGCACATGTGACAAATAAATGTATCTTGTATCTTGTATATTGTAGATTCACAACTCTCTGGGTGAAAACGTTTTTCATCATCTCAGTCCTAAATAGCCTACTACTTATTCTTAAACTGTGAATCCTCGTTCTGGACTCCCCCAATATCAGGAACATTTTTCCTGCATCCTGTCCAATCCCTTAAGAATTGTATATGTTTCTACAAGATCCCATCTCATCCTTCTTAGTGAATATGAGCCCAGTCGATCCATTCTTTCATCATATGTCAGATCCATCATCCCGGGAATTAACCTGGTGAACCTACGCTGTACTCCCTCAATAAAAAGAATGTCCTTCCTCAAATTAGGAGACCTAAACTGCAGACAATCTAAAGATAGGTGTTTCTCCCTCTCTAGATTTGATATAGTTAATTTGCTTTTACAGTGAGGTGCCATCTAGAAACTTCTAAAGTATAAGTTGAACATTTGTGAAATAAAATTTATGATTTTCTTTCTCCCAACAGGTAGGACCCAGCCTGGGAATATCTGATGCGCTTCATCCAGTTGAGTAAGGTTCAAGCCTATTGAGAATTCATCTAGTTACATCTTACAAGTTAGAATTTAAAAAACATAATCCGATTTTTTCCATTCTGTGTTAACACATGGTCCATTGATAAATATGATGGCCCAATGTCAGAATGCAAGCTATGAAGAATCTGGCAACTGATGCCAACAAAATTTGGTAAGACCATCAGAATTAAGGTTGTCACATTCAACTAAATTCAAAATGGGACAAGAATCACTGGGTCAGATCAGGAGGTTCATCATAGCTTGAATTCTGACATTGGGCCATCTTATTTATCAATGGACCATGTGTTAAAACAGAATGAAAAACAGAATAGATCCAAAAAGCTGGAGTAACTCAGCGGGACAGGCAGCATCTCTGGAGAGAAGGAATGGGTGACGTTTCGGGTCGAAACCCTTGTTCAGACTGTTATTAGGATTATGTTTTAAAAACTCCTATCTTTAGATTAGATGAAACTGAACGCCACTAATGATTGCTAAATGTATCAAAACCTAGTGGCTAACAAAATATTGATTATACAGTAAAATTATGTTAAACTGGCACAATCGGTACGATACTGGTGCTGGGTTGGCGGATTTTCTGGACTACAGATGCTTTCATCAATTACTATTCAAATAAACGTTTAATTCACTTTTATTTTAGATATTTCACAATATTGGGACATTTTCCATCTCATCCCATAAGTTTACAGGGAATGTGGGAAACATGGTATGGTGAGTTTCAAGGAAGAAGAGGGATATGCACCACGATGACTTGAAATCTATGCTGAAAACAACATTCTGCACTGGTATTTTTCTCTTTGTTCTGCCTGTTGTGCCTGTGTACAGCTCGATTGTATTGTGGATAGTATTATCTGATTTAAATGGATACCACACACTCAAAAGTTTTTCACTGTATCTCAGTACAGGTGATGTTAATAATAAACCAATACCAATACTAAAAAGATCATGGGAACTGGGGAGTTTAAAGGGGCTGTCCCACTTGGGTGACCTAATTGGCGAGTTTAGAAGAGTTTTTGGAGTTTGAAAAAATGACATGTTGAAGACCTCCTTCGACCATGTAGAAGACCTCCTTCGTTCCCCTTCGACTACGTTGAAGACTAGCTTCGACTAACTTCGGGAAAATTGGACACTGAATAGTGGAGAGTGAAGACGACCTCCTTCGACCTCCTTTCGACTATGATGAAGACTATCTACGACTACCTTCAATTACCTTCGACTACCCTCGATTGCCTACGAATAACATGACGACCTACTATGACTAAACCTACGAGTAAAAAAAGTATCGATTTTTTCCATGGCGACCTTTTTTTACTCTCGGGCATTTTTCAACATGTTGAATAATACACCCCGACCTAGCTGAGACCTCGAGTACGCAGGGACCACTCTCGGGCATGAAGGAGAGTTACATACACCTCCTACGACCTTGTGTCGACCATGCTGCAAGTATGAGTCGAGGGCAAACTCGCCAGAACTCGCGGATTAGGTCGCCGCAGTGGGACAGCCCCTTTAAGGGAGCACAGAAAGTGTGATTGCTAGGTGCTAAAGGGAACATAGGAATCAGGGTGTAGAGAGTCAGTTGCTGAACCATCTAGATTTCGGAACAAACTGATAGCAAATTATTAGAATTTTACCAGAAGTGAACATATTTTGCAATGATCAGAAATATCAAACATTACAGCCTACATTCTTTATCAGTAATATCTGTAATCAATGGAAATGGATGGGAGGAACATAAGCTATTATGTGATAATTCAACTGGCACGTTATAGATAGAAGACAGCATTTACAATAAAACCGTTGACCAACAAAGATATTGAAATAGCATTTATTACCAATTTTAGCACAATCTATCAGTCAACTAAACAGTGATTTGAGCACGCAGAGAAGCTAAAGTTGATGTCTATTTTGTGTTAGTTGCTAGCCAATACAATGTTGAACAATATAATTGTGATTTAATCATTATACAAAGTGCCGAGTTTCTTTTAACGGTTCTCAACTGCTTTCTGAAGAAAACACTGTTGCAAAAAGATATTTCTAACCCAATGAATTGCATTTATACTGAAACAATTATGGGTAGGTTGTCAGTCATGCACAGCACCACATCTATGGGGTTTACATACATTTCAGTTTGTAGTTTAGTTTGGTTTTCATCAAAGCAGTTCCAAAAAAAATGTTTCCTTGAGGTCACAAAATATTTGTGAAGTTTAAACACTGTTCAAAAGCTCATGATAGACTAATGCTTTCACAGTTTTGTTCAGCCATTGCACAATAATTGGTTAAATGTTTTGATCATATACAAGAATGTATAAGATTTTACATACAGCAACTTTAAAACCTCTAAAACTTTGAGTGGAGACTTTAAAAAAAATCACTTCTACTTCTTCGACTGAGAATGCATTGACAGTAATATGGAAAAACATTTGGTATTGGGAATATCCAGTTGCTCCATAAATTATATTACACTGCTTTAGCCTCCTCCTTCAATACAAACAATGATGACACAAAGGAGCAGACAGGGAGGCCAGCACTATTATATTCTTTCAATAATGCAAAACTGAAATTTCTTTTCAATTCAATAAATATTAAAATTAAAAGCTCTTAATTCATTTATGTACAGGAACTATACACAAGCAACAGTCATGTTAATACATGTACTCTGTAATGAATGATGTGCCAAGCGGCAACAAAGGCAGATTTGTACAAGCAACAGCTAAATCTAACAGCGATTATTTACTTGCATTGTATAAACCCATTAACTGTGAGGATGCTAACATTTACATTATATACAATATGGATGTAAATATATCATTTCATTATCACAACAGTAGTGAAAATGTCTCTGTAAGAATTTTTAAATTGCGTCATGCATTATGAGAATTATTCCTTGCAGGCAAGATGTTTCCAGAATGCCATCAGAACTAATCTGTTGATGAAAATGTTCATTGGATGTTTTAAATGCATGTCAATGTTGTACCTTTGTACTAATTTTGTATCTGCAGATGTTGAACTGGGTTGTTACCTTTTACAAAATCTGGTTAATAGTTGCCAACTTGAATATGTGCAGAATGAAATTCTTCAAGATCCCAGGACACCTTTACTTTCAGCTTAAACTGAAGCTGGCTGCACCTTCAAGTGTGCAAGAGTCAAGCAATTTATTGGAACCACTTGGTTACAATGAGAGAATAATGCAAACCAGTGTTCATTTAGATGCAAAGCTGTGGGTTGAATTGGAATTTTATGTTGAGATGGACGAGATTCTGTTGGCCATGTCTTCCTCTGATTCACCATCATCCCTTCTCTGTTTTGTTACATCTGTTGAACTCCAACTATCACTCCAGGTAGTTGTACGAGGCAAAGTCTTGTCACTATTTATAAACAACTGACGAGGAGTTGTGGAGTCAAAGCCGCCCACCTCTGTATGTAGTTTTACCTGTTGAGCAGGAGGCAACCTGAATGTACTCGCAAAAGTATTTAGCCGACCTAAACTTTTGGTAGTTCCTTGGGACTCTGCAGCGAGAACCTTGGTTGAAAATCCATCACCACTATCAGTGTTGGCACCCAAGGTGGGAGTCGTTGGCAACATCTCATCCTTCACAGTGATCTCCCTGACTGTCGCATATTGGTTGTGAAGGGTCGGCTTTGCCATTATTTGTGGACTGAGACTGGAATGGATGGTGCCCTTAGAATCTTCAGTTTCTGACGTTGCCTGAGAAAAAGGAGGTGCTGAAGTTGGGCTCCTCTTTTTGCAGGATTCACAGCACAACTTATGATATGCAGGAATGGAACAGTATCGAGCCAAAATCTCCAACTCACAGAAAACTGATTTATCTCCGAGACATGGCTCCTCTGTAGATTGAATCAAAACAAAGTTAGTAGGATTCTTTAAAAAGGAAATTACATTTTATCTGGTTGTGAAATTCTATTTTACAAAAAAATTGTTTACTTATTTGGTAGAAAATAATAATGCTGCCTTCAATTGGAGCTGTATTCATATCTATATCTATGAGACCAGGCAAATAGTTGAAAAACAGATTGCATGGTTCATTTCTAGTTTCAAACAATAGAATTTGAGAAAATGTGGCTACATATAAGGAAATTATAAAGTAACAGGAAATTAGATAGCTTAGTAGTGTTGACTTCAGCAATGAGCAAATGGAAATAAAACTGCTACAGAATAAATAGAGTCAATGATCATCCCATTTGCTTTCCATTGCTGCAGGAGTTTAACCAGTTACATGAATCATGTTGTACATAATATACGTTCAGTGTTCAATGTGCATCACATTAAATCTTTCTTCTTACGAGCTCCTCTTGAAGCACTGAGCACAAAATTATGCCACGGTCATTATTGATGGCACTTCCACAACACCAGAGGCAGTATTACACTGGGCACCACTATGGTGACTCGAAAAGGTGCCTTTAATTCTTTTGGTGGTATTATAAAGTACCAATAATCCTATGTAGAGTGTCTAAATTCCATTCCACATTAAGTAAAATCTCCCAATGCAGGGCAAATATAAGGTTGGATGAATTTGAAAATGCAAGACAGACACAAACTGCTGGAGTAACTCAGCGGGACAGGCAGCATTCCCTGAAGAAGGGTTTCGGCCCAAAACATTGCCTATTTCCTTCGCTCCATAGATGCTGCTGCACCCGCTGAGTTTCTCCAGCATTTTTGTGTACCTTTCCTGAGAGAAGGAATGGGTAACGTTACTCCAGCATTTTGTGTCTATCTTCGGTTTAAACCAGCTACTTTGTCAAGGGCTAGCACATTAACAGATTAGTGTAAACAATATAATTCTCCATTACCGGGATGAAAATCTACTTCTCAATGTCTACATAAAAGTAACCAGACCTTTTTGTAAATACATAAGTATATCCAGAATAGCTACTGGATCTGCAGCTCCATTTATCAATTTATCCACAGATCTTTTATGAATTGGCACTATTCAGGTAACAGTAAACATTCTGACTTGAAATCTTTGTTAGTCAAAAACAGGCAGCTGATCTTCTGATTAGTTGGCCAATGTGCAAATCTAGATGTGTTAATTGCTAAAATCTATCCCAATATTTAAACATCACTAGTGCAAAGAATGTCTGTAAGGTGTGATTTACTTGCTGCTGTTTTAAGAAGAAGCTTCTCAGGTACGAGCTGTGACACCCACTGGTCCTGTGGAGTAACTTGCTCAGTGGTTTCCATGCTTGGAGTGAAAACAGAAGGCTTTCCTAAAAGGGGCAAAGGGATTTTTGAGAAAATTTATATTTTATTTTACTTTCTATCATGCTAGTAAAAAATCAAAAACTTACAAAGAAGATAGACACAAAATGCTGGAGTGACTCAGTGGGATAGGCAGCACCTCTGGATAGAAAGCCATTTCTTCTATCCAGAGATGCTGCCTAGTCCCACTGAATTACTCAAGCATTTTCTGTCTATCTTCGGTGTAAACCGGCACCTGCAGTTCCTTTCTACACATAAACTTACAAAGGCAGATACATAAAAGCACAATTTTTCTTTTTAATTAACACACCTCTGACAGACCAACACCACTTAAAAATGTATACAGAGAATTTGGACATAATGGTCATCAAACTCTTTAATCTTCTGTCAATGTACAAACAATTACATGCAATAATCACTGATCCATACACCAGAATTCCCAATAGGTGCCCAGGAATTCATAGAATCAAACATTTTTGCCACAGATGCAAATAATTTGGCCCAGCGTGTTCACGGTGGTCAAAAACAAACCAGGCCAATTTAACTTTTCAGCTCACCTGTCAGTCATGGCTCTTTATGGTCAACTGAGTACTATTTAACAATGTGTTAAGGTCTTGTGTCAGTGGTTTTCAGATCCTTGCCCTGCACTGTGACATTTCCAGACCCTCCACTTCCAAATTCTGTCCAATCGTTCAACTATTGAATTTAAACTTATATGCTATATTTATTGTCTTATATGCAAGGGAACGAGATCCAATTTATGCACTCTGACAAGCCCTCTAATAATTTTCATCTCAATGATAGATACTGTCATTCTATGGAGCGAAGGAAATAGGCAACGTTTCGGGTCGAGACCCTTCTGAAGAACCCGAAACGTTGCCTATTTCCTTCATTCCATAGATTCTGCCTCACCCGCTGAGTTTCTCCAGCATTTTTGTCTACCTTTGATTTTCCAGCATCTGTAGTTCTTTCTTAAACAAGATACTGTCATTCTCCTTTGTTCCAAAAAATCCCTCATCCAGCCAATCTGTCCTTACGAGTATATATCTCAGGCACTGATAATGTGTTTAATATAATGTGTTTGTAAATCTTGTTGCACTTTCCGAGCGCTATCATATCCTTCCTCCCTGTTCACGATCACTTGTCTTAAGTAAAAACCATAGATCACACATAGAATAGGAGTTGGAGGGGGGGGAGGAGGTTGGATTTGCCAGCTGCTAGAGGGCTGCAGACATTTCGTGCTCCTGTGGGAACTCTGGTTGCGGCCGCATTTCCGACGTGCAAACTGTTGACGTTACAAATAGTTCACCGGATTGGGACCCTGCCGTAACCCTGCTCTCTTCTGCAGCCCCCAAAATAAATATCATGCATACTTTCTCAAACATTTTATTTATTTGTACTGCTACCTTGAAGGATTTGTGTACGCTCACTCCAAGATCCTTCTATATTTCTTTGTAACTCACCATTTATTGTGTATTATTTTGCTTAAATTACCAAATTGTTCACCAAACCAGTCCACCGATATCCTTCTGTAACCTGCATTCTCACCATCAACCAAGTTTGTTATTCTTGGCAAACATCTCAATTGTGGCTAAATGTTTAAGAAGGAACTGCAGATGCTGGAAAATCGAAGGTAGACAAAAGTGCTGGAGAAACTCAGCGGGTGCAGCAGCATCTATGGGGCGAAGAAAATAGGCAACGTTTCGGGCCGAAACCGTTTCGGCCCGAAACGTTGCCTATTTCCTTCGCTCCATAGAAACATAGAAAATAGGTGCAGGAGTAGGCCATTCGGCCCTTCGAGCCTGCACCGCCATTCAATATGATCATGGCTGATAATCCAACTCAGTATCTTGTACCTGCCTTCTCTCCATACCCCCTGATCCCTTTAGCCATTGATGCTGCTGCACCCGCTGAGTTTCTCCAGCACTTTTGTCGATCTCAATTGTGGCTCCCAAGTTTAAACATATAAAATTATTAAAGAACTTAAAGCAAGAAAACAGTTTGTCCTTGAGGCAAAGTCTAGAACAGGGACACAGTTTTGGAATGAGAAGTAAATTATTTATGCTTGAGATGAGTGAAGATTTCTTCATGCAGTGGATGGTGAACTTAGAAATGACCACCTTGGAAAGTTGTTGAATCTCAGTCTCTGTGTTCATTCAAAACACAAATTGATAGATATTTGGACATTAAGGGGGAAAGTGGTGTCTGCTGGAAAATGGCACAATGGCACACTTCTACGTCTAATGTTCGCAAATTGCCTACGACAAAAAAGCAAGGATCTGTAGAACCCCACTTTATACAGCTCTCCTATCAATAAATATCTTATTGACAATCACCTCTTGCTTTCTCAGCTAGCTTTCAATCCAATGTCAGTCCCTCCAAATCTCAAGAGCTTTTACTTTCTTCCATCTGAAACTACCAAGGGTTGCACTTAATAACAAATAGATCAGATCAAAAATATTCTTCTCACATCGACCTTCCTTCTAGCCTCCAAAAAAATTCAGCCAAGTTAGTCAGACATGACTTCCTCTTAACAAATATGTGCTGTCTATCCTGGATTAACCCATGCTTCTCTAAGTATTGATTTATGTGTTCCCCCAGAGTGTACTGCAACAATTTTCCCTTATTGATGCCGGACAGATCAATGTGTGATTACTCAGCCGCTCACTTTCTACCCGTTTAAGTGCATCACATCGGTCTTCTCGTACCATGCTGGAAGCAAAGAGCATTGGAAAACTATAATCAGAGCTTGCATTATTTCCTCCTTTTGTTCTTTTAAGAGCCTGGAGTGCATTTATCCTCCTGTCATGGCAAATTACTTATTTTTAAAGATGCTATATCCCTTAACATGTCATCTCTTTCTGTTTATCATTTCCTATACCCAACATTCTTCTTCCTTAATGCACATTGCATCAGCACACTCTTCTCTTAAAGATATTAATTTTAAACTTTGCACACTTTGGCATCAATTTGGACCCCTTTTCTTTCCTCATAATTTATTCCATCAGTCTACCCCATTAGCCTTTCTTGAAATCCTTTCTACCCTCATAATTTTAATTTCACCTCTACAATTTCTGTAATAATCCAGGCTTTCCACAGGGTTGTGCTTTCAGTATCATTTATAAATCTCTCTCTTTTCTAACACTGTGCTAAACCGGACTGAATTATGATTCATTCTAATCTCCCACTGACACCTTTTGCACCATTCAGATTTACTAAAGGAATTAAATTCACTCCTCTTGTTGTGCTTTCTATATGCTGACTAAAAATGCCACTATTATACTCTAACATCCTCTGATGATCCTCTGACAATACAGAACTTCCAAAAATTCTAGTTTATTTTTTCCCCAGTCTCTTTGATTTTCCTTTTCAACCTTATCCCTCCACCTTTCAGGCTCATTTACTAAACTTCATCTACCCCATTGAATCTTGCTTCTCTCCCCAATTTGGTACGGTTCATGCAAAACAAAGCTTTTTTTCACTGTTCCTTAGTATATACTGAAAATAAAGCTAAACTAAAACCTGCACATCAGTTGTGCTAAACACACTCTGCAATAGTGAAAGCATGTTGTGTTGTCTCCACAATTCATTCCTTTGCCATGGAATGAATTACTTGGCACCTCCTATTTACTTTAGGTGGATTGGCACCAAAAATCTACTTAAATGTAACTCTGCATTTCATAGGAAACCAACATTATAAAGTATACTTAAAATATTGCTGTTTATGTAAATGTGCTTCACATAATGTTGATGGTCTTCTGTGTGACAATCTGAACATGTTTAATTTTAATAACATGGAGAACACATTGAAATAAGGCCAGCTTAGACATGGCCATGTCCTTACCATTGCACTGCGCCAGTTTGCAGGCTTGTACACTCTCTGGCTTTTCACCCACACAATGGCTGATGCTCGACACACCACTGTCTCGGCACACCACCTGTCGCTGCTTGAAACCTTCGCCACAAGTCACAGAGCACTGGACCATGAAAATTAAGGGCAGAGTAAGAATAACAATAAATTCTGGCAACAGGAATATGCTCTAAATATGATGATCGAGATACAATGAATGTTCTATAAGAACGTGTTAAAATGTCTTTACTTAGGATGCATTTCATGGAATCAGTAATGCGGTCTTCCCTCCAATGTATACAAGTTTCATAGCATCTGAGTTAATCAGCATATCTTTCTATTCTTATCTAACTTCCTCTGAAAGATATTAGCCTAAGAAGCTGCTTTAATATTAAAACAGCACAGTGGTCACCCTAACATTGTTGTAAGTGAAATTCCTGATTTATGATTGTGACAATCCCAGAACAGTATTGTTGGGCTACCCTGTGAACAGTGTGTCCACAATATGTCCGTTTCAATGTGTGCGGCTATTACTCAATTGAAAGATTTTTAACTGTTGACTTCTGCTCACGAGAGATACAGGTAACCTTTAAAATGATATAAAAGCAGAATTCTTCCAGCTACAAGGGAGCAATGCTATTTAATGAATGGCTGTTGTAATATGGGAGGGAGGTTGGAGAGTGGTCCCAGGGGGTCAGAGTGGAGAATGATATCTACTGGAGGCATGTTCTTTAAGCAAAACGCCCCAAACAGTTAAAGGCAAGCTCTAATGGCAGAAATTGTCAAGAACAAATTAATACTAAATTAATGCACGCAATCCTGCGATCACCATGCTCCTCTCACTGTTCCCAGACCTGTAGGCTGAAAGAGAAGTAGATAATGGGTGAACACCCTAATTTAAGACCAGAAACCGGTAAGAGTAGCAGAGATAAGAGAGTACATTAGAGTGATCCAGAGGCTCGGAAGCTGAGAATGGCCATGACATTGAACTTCAAAGGAAAGCTGTCTACATATACATGTCAAGGTCATATTTGAGGATGCAGGAAGTTCCAGATGGAAACAGAGAATGGAATTTGAGTGCTTGCACTGGTTTCAGAAGAATTAATTTGGTAGGTGTTGTGTCATCTGTGAGTAAATAAAAACAGGTAATTTTCAGACCTGGGAGTTTGTAAATCATGGCAGAAACAAATGCCGTGCATAAGTGTTGAAGCCATCTGGGGTAATTTTATACTGGAAATCAAGCAAAATTTCCATCAAAATGTCAGGTGTTTGAATTTCCCAATGGGCGGTAAGATGAGCAGAAACATGCATAATGTTATTCTACCGTAAAATGCCTACCACTCTCCAATGCTTCTTTTGATTTGCAATGAATATTAGAGCATTTCTTCTACTTATGCAGAAGCATATTCTATATTTTACTACTCCAACAAATTCATTCCTAGACTTATCAATGGTTGTCTTATATTTATGGAATCTAACTTTTGATTAAACCACAAGGGTAACCATTTTGACAATTTGGCTTTGTTTGAAGAATCAGGTTAGTACCTGAGACCAAGCTCCTGTCCGCCACGGCGCTGGACATGGTGTGCGATTACATGCTCTCCGACTGCCAGGGCGATCTCCGACACAGTACTTGGTGTGCACTGTTCTATTGGCACCCTCGTTAAGATATTGGGTACATTGTACAACTCTTACTTGGATTCCTAATTTTCCACAAGTTTTACTACAAAATCCCCATTCCTCTGTTAACCACCTGCAATGATACAAAAAGAAAAAAATGGCAACGTGTAACAGTTTAACCAACATTAACAACCATTTTGAATTGTTGTCCTTGAATGGTGAGATTCACAGAATCTGAAACTATGCTCTCAAATCTACAAGTGAATTCCAAGAGAGAAAAGAATATCATTATGCTTACGATGGCTGTGTGCATTCATGAACGTTGCAACGTCTTCTTATAGGCTTCGGTTTTTTATTGTTATCACAGAAATTCTTTTGCATCATTTTACTGTCACTTTGTCGTCTACATCCATATTTTGTATATTGAATGCCTGAAAATATTGTTACAATATTACTATGATCTTGCAGTGAAAAATAATCAATAGAGTACAGCAAAAATCTCTATTTGTAGTGGTGTTTTTTTTCCACTGTACTGTACAGAGTAAATATGGACAAAACTATTCACATTCCCTTTTGTACTGAATTAGTACGGCAAATATACTGCTACTTTTGCATCAGTAATAATTGCATAGTGTAGCGGCACCAAACGTGGTGAATAAGGCCAGACGTCAGGCAGGTTCAAACAGCAGTTTTATTCAGGTGTTACATGTTAAGTTGGTCCACTAACGTAATTATCATTGCTGCTGTAGCTGAGCGAGGTTGTTCTCTCGGGCTCAGCTACCTGTTGACTGCTCCAGGGTGACCAAGGCTGGGAGCTGAACATCCAGGGATATTCAATATTCAGGAGGGATAGAGAAAAGGAAAAGGAGGTGGGGTAGCTTTGCTGGTTAGAGAGGAGATTAACGCAGTGGAAAGGAAGGACATTAGCTTGGAGGATGTGGAATCGGTATGGGTAGAGCTGCGAAACACTAAGGGGCATAAAACGCTGGTGGGTGTTGTGTACAGGCCACCTAGCAGTAGTAGTGAAGTTGGGGATGGCATCAAACAGGAAATTAGAAATGCGTGCAACAAAGGCAAAACAGTTATAATGGGTGACTTCAATCTACATATAGATTGGGTGAATCAAATTGGCAGGGGTGCTGAGGAAGAGGATTTCTTGGAATGTATGCGGGATAGTTATCTAAACCGACATGTAGAGGAACCAACGAGAGAGCAGGCTATTCTAGACTGGGTATTGAGTAATGAGGAAGGGTTAGTTAGCAGTCTTGTTGTGCGTGCCCCCTTGGGCAAGAGTGACCATAATATGGTTGAGTTCTTCATTAGGATGGAGAGTGACATTGTTAATTCAGAAACAACGGTTCTGAACTTAAAGAAAGGTAACATTGAGGCTATGAGCCGTGAATTGGCCAAGATTGACTGGCAATTAGTTCTAAAAGGGTTGACGGTGGATATGCAATGGAAGGCATTTAAAGACTGCATGGATGAACTACAAAAATTGTTCATCCCAGTTTGGCAAAAGAATAAATCAGGGAAGGTAGTGCATCCGTGGATAACAAGGGAAATCAGGGATAGTATCAAAGCAAAAGATGATGCGTACAAATTAGCCAGAAAAAGCAGCATACCAGAGGACTGGGAGAAATTCAGAGACCAGCAGAGGAGGACAAAGGGCTTAATTAGGAAAGGGAAAATAGATTATGAAAGGAAACTGGCAGGGAACATAAAAACTGGCTGCAAATTTTTTTATACATATGTGAAGAGAAAGAGATTAGTTAAAACAAATGTAGGTCCCTTGCAGTCAGAAACAGGTGAATTGATCATTGGGAACAAGGATATGGCGGACCAATTGAATAACTACTTTGGTTCCGTCTTCACTAAGGAAGACATAAATAATCTGCCGGAAATAGCAGGGGGCCGTGGGTCAAAGGAGATGGAGGAACTGAGTGAAATCCAGGTTAGTCGGGAAGTGGTGTTGGGTAAATTGAATGGATTAAAGGCCGATAAATCACCAGGGCCAGATAGGCTGCATCCCAGAGTACTTAAGGAAGTAGCTCCAGAAATAGTGGATGCATTAGTGATAATTTTTCAAAACTCTTTAGATTCTGGAGTAGTTCCTGAGGATTGGAGGGTAGCAAACGTAACCCCACTTTTTAAGAAGGGAGGGAGAGAGAAAACGGGGAATTACAGACCAGTTAGTCTAACATCGGTAGTGGGGAAACTGCTAGAGTCACTTATTAAAGATGGGATAGCAGCACATTTGGAAAGTGGTGAAATCATTGGACAAAGTCAGCATGGATTTACGAAAGGTAAATCATGTCTGACGAATCTTATAGAATTTTTCGAGGATGTAACTAGTAGAGTGGATAGGGGAGAACCAGTGGATGTGTTGTATCTGGACTTTCAGAAGGCCTTCGACAAGGTACCACATAAGAGATTAGTATACAAACTTAAAGCACACAGTATTGGGGGTTCAGTATTGATGTGGATAGAGAACTGGCTGGCAAACAGGAAGCAAAGAGTAGGAGTAAACGGATCCTTTTCACAATGGCAGGCAGTGACTAGTGGGGTACCGCAAGGCTCAGTGCTAGGACCCCAGCTATTTACAATTTATATTAATGAACTGGATGAGGGAATTGAAGGCAACATCTCCAAGTTTGCGGATGACACTAAGCTGGGGGGCAGTGTTAGCTGTGAGGAGGATGCTAGGAGACTGCAAGGTGACTTGGATAGGCTGGGTGAGTGGGCAAATGTTTGGCAGATGCAGTATAATGTGGATAAATGTGAGGTTATCCACTTTGGTGGCAAAAAGAGGAAAGCAGACTATTATCTAAATGGTGGCTGATTAGGAAATGGGGAGATGCAGCGAGACCTGGGTGTCATGGTACACCAGTCATTGAAAGTAGGCATGCAGGTGCAGCAGGCAGTGAAGAAAGTGAATGGTATGTTAGCTTTCACAGCAAAAGGATTTGAGTATAGGAGCAGGGAGGTTCTACTGCAGTTGTACAGGGTCTTGGTGAGACCACACCTGGAGTATTGCGTACAGTTTTGGTCTCCAAATCTGAGGAAGGACATTATAGCCATGGAGGGAGTGCAGAGAAGGTTCACCAGACTGATTCCTGGGATGTCAGGACTTTCATATGAAGAAAGACTGGATAGACTTGGCTTATACTCGCTAGAATTTAGGAGATTGAGAGGGGATCTTATAGAAACGTACAAAATTCTTATGGGGTTGGACAGGCTAGATGCAGGAAGATTGTTCCCGACGTTGGGGAAGTCCAGGACAAGGGGTCACAGCTTAAGGATAAGGGGGAAATCCTTTAAGACCAAGATGAGGAAAAACTTTTTCACACAGAGAGTGGTGAATCTCTGGAACTCTCTGCCACAGAGGGTAGTTGAGGCCAGTTCATTGGCTATATTTAAGAGGGAGTTAGATGTGGCCCTTGTGGCTAAGGGGATCAGGGGGTATGGAGAGAAGGCAGGTATGGGATACTGAGTTGGATGATCAGCCATGATCATATTGAATGGCGGTGCAGGCTCGAAGGGCCGAATGGCCTACTCCTGCACCTATTTTCTATGTATCTATGTATCTATGACTGCCCTCATCTCAAGGTGAGATAAGCTTAAGTAGCAGGACACTCCCCCTAGGCCGTGACATCACATGCCAACCCTCGTAGCTGCTGACGAGGGTTTGACCATAAGTGGTCTGTGTATCAGCTGATGCCACAATAGGCACAATTAGTCTTTATTCTTTAAATATTTAAATGAAAAATCACATATCCACACTGATCTGTATTCACAGTTTAGATCCATATTTTCAAATCACAAATCATTTGTTTGCTTTCTCATGCAGCGTTATGACGTTATAGGCTATTGATAACAGACCTCCTCCACAGGCTTTCGAACATTGGGACCAACTCTTTAAAGCCCACTCGTAACTATCAGTCTCTTCCAGGAGTACATTGTTGTTGCCAATCACAGGAAGTAGATCTTCGTGAATAACATACTTGTACATCAAATTGGATTTAGCATCTTCACCTTGTGGGTTAATCTGAAATAAGAGAAATCCTCTCCCATTTAAACAAGCTTCAATAAATACACAACACAGTGGCTCAGAATCTCCTTGGTGCTCTATGGGTTGTATCGATCATTTGCAGTACAGTCTACCAACTAGCATTTTGGTTGTGGGCCTGTATTTCAAACATCAAAAGCACCCGAGGCCTAAAGTATCAGGCTTGTGTACATCAGCTTTACTTGAGGGGAAGGTCTTAACTTCACATGTTGCTCCATGCAGATAACAGCATGGAAAATGAAGAAATAGAGATAGTGGTTTACAAAGTTCTGGAGTAACTCAGCAGGTTAGGTAGTTTCCCAGAAGAACATGGACGTTTCAGGTCAGGACCCTCCTTCATGGAAAATGGGTACATCTGAAGCTTGGTCGAGGTTTGGTACAATGGCAATGAATGAAGACAGGCATTGGCAATGAGGGGCATGAGCTGGGGAACAGTTTGCTTGTAGCAGTGAATCAGGGATTTGCTGTTGGTCTTCAGGTTAAAGGTGGATGGCGAAGGTGGGGACATGGAATCAGAGAATCACGTAGCTGTGTTAGAATCTGGAGGTCAGGAGAAACCAATTCAGTGCGTTTGGGCTGTGATTGGGGGTTAGGTGAGATAGGTCAGTATGGGTGATCAAGGCAATTTATTTGTCTCACTGAAGTGTTAAGGAGGGCGCAGTTTGAATTAGGTGTGCATAAACCAAGGATCATGCCGTGCATAAGAGGGCAGGTTTTATGTTTCCAAGTAAAGGCAAAGAAATAAATAAACTTTATATAAATTTCTATTCTAGTTAGATAATAACCCCAGTTTTGACTAGCTTTCCTACTCATTGCATAAACTGGCTATTGGGATGAAATTAGAAAAATTGGAATGAGTTAGAACATTCAAAGGGGAGAAGGAAATAAGTATATTTCTTAAAAATTGCTAACTTATTATTGCATTACTTACATAAATAATTATGCTGGCATGCAGTGGACCACTGGATTTAAGTATTTCCTTGTCACTTTCTATCGAGTACTCCCATTCCAGACCCATTTCGATAAATATCTTTGGTTTTGAATTTTCACCTTTGGCATTGAGGATGAAATTATCAGTTCCTTGAATCTTCACAGCTGTTAAAAAGAAATAACTATTAATTGCTTAATATAATTTATTTTATAATATTAAAGAATGATAATTTAACTGATAGGTAATGAGACAGCAACCATGAATTCTGGAGGATAACTACCAAATTACCTTCTCTAAGCTAACATATCTTCACTGGTGGAGAAAAGGAAGAAGGGTCTCGACCCCAAACGTTACGTATTCCTTTTCTCTAGAGATGCTGTCTGACCCGCTGAGTTACTCCAGCTTTGGTTTAAACCAGCATCTGCAGTTTCTTCCTACACATATCTTCATAGATGTTTATTTCAACTTTATCTGATACGCAAAAAACAATTTACAGACTCAAATATTGATAACTTACTAGATCCAGGGAAAAACTTACAAATTAGATTTGTGGATGGTTCTGTTTCTTCTATTTGAATTTGTCTCGCGCCAGCTGGTATTTCAAACATTTTGAACATCCCTGAAGAATATGAAATATCACAATTCATTGATTATGCTTGTTTCATTTGCATGCTGTAAAAGCTGCAATATATTGCCAAACCTGTACTGTTTTAAATCATTTGTAAATAATAAAATAAAAATGAATTTTTAGATGATTATGGAATGCAAAATTTTCATTGTACATGTCTCTCACTATGCTTGTGGAGATGACAATTTAAGGTAGACACAAAATGCTGGGGAAACTCAGCGGAACAGGCAGCATCCCTGTAGAGAAGGAATGGGTGATGTTTCGGGTCGAGACTCTTCTTCAGACCTTCCCTCAAACCTTCTCTCCAGAGATGCTACCTGTCCCACTGAGTTTCTCCAGCATTTTGTGTCTACCTTCGATTTAAACCAGCATCTGCAGTTCTTTCTTGACAATAGACGATAGACAATAGACAATAGGTGCAGGAGTAGGCCATTCAGCCCTTCAAGCCAGCACCGTCCTTCACTGTGATCATGGCTGATCATCCACAATCAGTACCCCGTTCCTGACTTCTCCCCATATCCCCCGACCGCTATCTTTCAGAGCTCTATCTAACTCTTTCTTGAAAGCATCCAGATAAATGGCCTCCACTGCCTTCTGAGACAGAGAATTCCACAGATTCACAACTCTCTGTGAGAAAAAGTTTTCCATCATCTCCGTTCCAAATGGCCTACCCCTTATAATCTGTGGCCCCTGGTTCTGGACTCCCCCAACATCAGGAACATGTTTCCTGCCTCCAGCATGTCCAATCCCTTAATAATCTTATATGTTTCAATAAGATACCCTCTCATCCTTCGAGTGTATACAAGCCTAGTCGCTCCATTCTTTCAACATATAACAGTCCCCCCATCCTGGGAATTAACCTTGTGAACCTACGCTGCACTTCCTCAATAGCAAGAATGTCCTTCCTCAAATATGGAGACCAAAAACTGCACACAATACTCCAGGTGTGGTCTCATCAGGGCCCTGTACATCCTGACAATATATACAGCTTGATTAACTTGGAAGTCAGATGCAAAATGAAACCGTTTAATGTCTGTTATTTGTTTCCTTGTGTATCCAACTATTTGATGATTAATTATCACCTGGACCATTTCCGACATCTCCCTACCATTTCTAGACCTCATCATCTCCATCGCAGGTAACAGACTACTGACCGACATCTACTACAAACCCACTGACTCCCATGGCTATCTGGACTACACTTCTTCCCACCCTGCTTCCTGTAAGGACTCCATCCCCTACTCCCAATTCCTCCGTTTACGCCGCATCTGAACCCAGAATGAGGTGTTCCCGACCAGGGCATCGGAGATGTCCTCATTCTTTAGGGAACGGGGGTTCCCCTCTTCTATTATAGATGAGGGTCTCACCAGGTTCTCCTCTATGTCCTGCAGCTCCACTCTCACTCCCCACCCCCCTACTCCTAACAAGGACAGAGTCCCCCTTGTCCTCACCTTCCACTCTACCAGCCGTCACATACAACATATAATCCTCCGACTTTTTCACCACCTCCAACGTGATCCCACCACTGGCCACATCTTCCCATCTCCTCCCCTTTCTGCTTTCCGCAGAGACCTTTCCCTCCGTAACTCCCTGGTCAATTCGTCCCTCCCCACCCAAACCACCCCCTCCCCTGGTACTTTCCCTTGCAACCGCAGGAAATGCTACACTTGTTGCTTTACCTCCCCCCTTGACTCCATCCAAGGACCCAAGCGGTCTTTCCAGGTGAGGCAGAGGTTCACTTGCACTTCCTCCAACCTCGTCTATTGCATCCGCTGTTCCAGGTGTCAACTTCTCTACATTGGTGAGACCAAGAGTAGGCTTGGCGATCGCTTTGCCCAACACCACCGCTCAGTTCGTAATAACCAACCTGATCCCCCGGTGGCTCAGCACTTCAACTCTCCCTCCCATTCCGAATCAGACCTTTTTGTCCTGGGCCTCCGCCATTGCCAGAGTGACGCCCAGCACAAATTGGAGGAATAGCACCTCATATTTTGCTTGGGTAGTTTACACCCCAGTATGAACATTGGCTTCTCCAACTTCAGGTAGTCCTTGCTTTCTCCCTCCTTCCCCTCCCCTTCCCAGCTCTCCCACAAGCCTACTGTCTCCACCTCTTCCTTTCTTTTTCCCGCCCCCGAAAAGTCACCTATTCCTTCTCTCCGTAGATCCTGCCTCACCTGCTGAGTTTCTCCAACATTTTTGTCTACCTGATGATTAATTAGGTATGATTAATGATGTTAAAGGCAACTATGGCATTCACTGCCATTAGCCAAAGAGAAACTCAAGGTCTCCTTGCAGGTACACGTCAAAACTCTGTGGTCTGGCACATGTTGAATTTGTGATATAGATCAGTATCAATTAACTAATTCTAACTATTTCCTCCCACATTCCAAAGACGAGCGGGTTTGTAGGTTCATTGTCAAATTCCAGGGTTGCTAAAGATTTATCTTGCATGAATGGAAATACTGATTCCAAATTCCACATATTTCCAAATTCAATATTTTTAGTTTAAGAGTTGTGTGGTGCTGTAAATACGCAAGGAACACAGGAAAGAGATTGGCTCTACATATTAATTGAAAATAACGAATGTACTTAAATAATTGAATTGAAGTTTCTTAAAACAGGCTACATTGCTGGACTATACATGATGACCATGTAAATAACTTACCGATTTGTTTGGTTGTCTTGACAATGGTCCCTTTAACAGTTCGGCAATGTGCATTATCACCAGCACAGACACCACATTTATCTTCTTGCTTAAAAGAAGCTACTTCTTTGTCACAGCCTACAAGCTTCAAAAAACAACGTGCTTCATTGTTAATTTTCATCCCTTACCAAAAAAGATCAGAATTAAAAACCAGACAACCGAGATTATAAACATTAAAATTAGAAATAAAATGATACGGATGAATCCTTGACTTCATAAACACATGATATCAAAAACGTACACAATTCCTTTGAAACAGCGAAACATTGTGCCATTATGAGCCACATAAAGATGTTAGGAATGGTAATCAAAAGCTTGGTTGAAGACATGGCTATATTTCAGGGATCATTTCAAGTCGGGGTAGTTTAGAATGGGAACTCTATAAGCTAGTGGATGAGTTCAGAATCAGAGGAGCTAAGGAAAAAAAGAAGAGGGAAAAGCACCCACCACACATTCTCCTCGAGCACACAGACTGAAGGGATCCTTGTAACTGCAGCGTGTACCATCGTGCACAACCTGATTCATGAACACCACCTCTCCTGTATCCTTGGACTGGCAAATCAGTTCACATTTATGAGCCTCTAGCATTTGTTGATAGGAAAAGAAAAATAGTGGAAGTTTATACAGGCTAAAGGGTGAAATATAAGCCCTGAAAACAAAACACAAAAGGGTTAGAAGTACCCAAACCATAAAGGTTTGGTTTTATCCGTAATTCACTCCCAGACATTTTTTTATATCAATTAGTATATTTCCTTTTATCATTTTGGAAGAACGCAATTTGAAGCTATGATGGCAACAATACTGGTCAGAGAGTATAGAATGGTGATCTGAGGGGGCGACAGTGAAGTGTTGATGCCACATATTAAAGTCCTCAACTTTATGATGATTTCAGATAATGCACTGGACGGGATGAAGCCTGGGAAGTTAAAATGTTGGTCAGCCAGAAACATATGCATCAACCTACAGCGGGGGAAGCCTTGAGAATGGGCTGCTTGCTCAGTATCTGAGAAATTATGTTTTACTTAATAGGACAGGAGAAATGAAAGAGCCATGATGGATAACTTGTCCAAATTGTTTACAACTGTGGACAAAAACAAAAAAAAAATTAATGTGGAGGGCATTTGTCCTGAGACCATATAACTAACAATGGTCCCAGAACCCTTACCAACACCATTAATATTTTACAGTATGATTCATGGAAATGTGTTTTCCCCAAGTTACTTATTGTATAGCATATATCAAAGCCTTGAGTATTAGAAAGGCGCTATATAAATCCAATCCATTATTATTATTATTATTAAAGCAGCAATTCTGGCTGTTGCTGTGTGAACTATTCGATTCTTTGACCACTTACTTTACTGTGGCCAAAGAGTGTACAATGTGCCTTTGAACTTGCCAGATATGATTGCAGTCGTCAGATCATCACAAGCACCACAAAGTCATAGTTCATCCACAAACATCAATATACCAGTTATTATCCAGTGTTCAATATTTGTGAAAACAGTTATTAAGTAGAGTGTCAAGGACCAACTCACCATTTTGATGCTCATAAGGGAGCCAGGTATGTTTAACGTTTTGGTGAAGATAATATGAGTTTCTTTGTTGACACTGCTGAGCCCGAAAATCTTCAAACTGCCCGGGGCAATCGTCAGAATTGCAGATCTTATACTCATAAGCAGGGCCAAAGCAGTCTCGGCCACCATAGGCAGGGCTGCAGAATGGTAAACAGCAGTCAGCGACAGGATATACATTCTTTAGTTCAAGATTTTTAGTTCCGTTTATTGTCGCATGTACCGAGGTACAGTGAAAAGCTTTTGTTGCATGCTAATTAATCAGCAGAAAGACAATACATGATCACAATCGAGCCATCCACAGTTTCTTATTTTATCTTGCAATTGTTAGAACAAAAGGTATAAGTCTCGATAGTTCGTGAAGCTTTCTTGATAGCTATGTTGAAAGTTCAGTGGGTTAGAACACAGTAATATTCCAATTACTGACAATTGATGCTGTACTGTTAACAACCTGGCTACTTAGCGTGGCAAAGAAGATGTATGATGGATTGGTGGGATCCATGGAGGAGAGATGCCACGTTGCATGTGCCTACCTTATACGTATACCCGAGCATTTTATCTAATGCATTAAATGTGGCAGTACTTCAGTGACAGTGCCCTCCCCAGTGTGTGGATGCCTGACTTATGTACAATATGAACGAGCTCTTGGGAGACCAGCTGGATGGATTTATTGGCTGCTGCAGGGCTACAGACATCTTTTGCAGTGTCGTAACTCCGTTCATGGAAACATTTCCAATTTGCAAACTGTTCAAATAACAAACAGTTCTTTGGATCAGAACCTGCCGTCAGTTGGGGAAGACCTATAGCGGTAAGAACAGTTGATTTAAAGGCTAGATGTGCTTTAGGGAAAGGGTAAAGAACATGTGATTAGGCATGTTGACTGCGGCTACATTTAATTTTTTTTTTACTTTTTAAATTAATGACAAAAAATAAACTCCTTATCCTTGTTAGGAAAAGATGTACAAATAAATGTATATTGGTAGAAAATTTAGTGAATTCTGAAATTCAATGTAATTATTATTATGGTTCTTGACAGTATTATAATTATGGTGAAAAAGTATTATTATTTTCAAAAACTCCCTTATCAATAGTAGTATATCCTATTGTTTATCAGCAATAACGCCTAACCAAATTATCTCAGTCGAAAGCACTCCTTCCTTATTCAGAAAACAATGAATTCAAGAAACTTTTCAGTACATTGGCTGCAAAGAAGTCTGTGAACACACATGTAAAATAATATATTTGTCCTTTGGCCCCAGTACTAGATGGAGGCCACCATATTGCCTTATGTGTGTTTAGATTATTACACCCTGCTGCCCCCTCACGCACACACACACCTCATCCAACACACACACACCTCACCTAACACACACACATGCGCGCTGCACTGGCACCTTACATCAATATCAACCATTATGCACCTTAGCCCCGTGAGGAATGACATTTCGTTCAAATGTATGTTCGAATGACAAATAAATTATTGCTATTGAGAAGAATTGTAAGAAGAATGGGGAGCTGATTCAGAGATATGTTAGATCCCCAACATAACTCTCTGAATCAGCTTCATCCGAGATAATATGTGGGATCTTGGTGAGCGCAGTCACTAAATTTCAAAATCCATTAAGGCATAAGAAGAAACAGAGAGCACTTAAAAATGTGGTAAAATAATATCATTTTGCTAAGTGTGTAGGAAGATGATCTTAATAAATGTCTCGAATAGAAATTTGCAGAGTGGTATGGATTTATCACTTAACAGAGAGTCAAAAAGCATGCTTTAATATAATTTAGTTTAGAGATACAGCATGGAAACAGGCCTTTTAGCCCACACCGACCAGCGATTCCCACACATGAACCATATCCTACACACACCAGGAACAATTTACATTTATACCAAGCCAAATAACCCTACAAACCTGTACATCTTTGGAATGTGAGAGGAAACCGAAGATCTCAGAGAAAACCCACACGGTCACGAGGAGAACGTACAAACTCCGTACAGACAGCACCATAGTCGGGATCGAGCCGGGGTCTTACAGGTCTAAGAGCTGTAAGGCAGCAACTCTACCGCTGCTGAGGTACTTCCACATTGTAAATCATGCCTGCGAAAGAGCTATGTTCTAAACGTGCAATCAAGTGTGTCAGCTGTCACAAACTTACAAAGGATTGCTGCACTGTCTACTATGGAAGCGCACTCCACCACCACAAGTCCTTGAGCATGTTCCAAACTTTGTCCAGGGGCTCCAGTTTCCATCCTGACTGTACAACTGATCTGAACTCTTCCAAATACAGTGACCTTTGAAACACCACTGGAAAGTAGAAATGGTTAATCATCTTCACAATTTGCTGATAAGTATTTTGGATTAACCCTATTGCAATGCAACAGGATGCAATTTGAGAAATGGAATATTTATTGGCAAGTAGATGGAGATGAAGGAGATGATATGACTCCTATCTATACAAAACAAATTTACTCAGAAAACAGCCTTAAACCACACCAGGGGAATTACCTCATTGTTCCTATTTTTGTCTGGCTACATATCACCGTCACTAAAATAGGTGTAGATTATAAATTACTCCCAAATTGTAGTATAAATAATTTGTCATCCATTTATCAGATTGAAAATAGTTCTCCATGATTTGGACCAACTGCCTTTGGTCTCATTAACCCTCTTCATATGGAGCCAACCGAGAAGTGAATACAAAGTAAAACTATTATTTGCATCTAATAAAATGGCCTTTGATTCATCAAATACTTGGTAACTCCAAAAACGGAATCGCTGATGCCTTTGTTGAAACTTGAAACTACCTGGTTTAAAAGATTTGCTATCATCTTATCGAATGGTCAAGTAGGTACAGGGGACCAATAGACCTCCCCTGCTTCTTTTTCTTATGTTAATGAAGGGTAAAAATTAAAATGCTAGAAATGTACGAACTAAATGAATAAATGAACTATGTGAAGAGAATTGTTGAATTTCAGACAGAAACTCTGGAACTAAGCACCCAAAATCACTTTAGAGTTTAGTTTATTGTCACATGTACCGAGGTACAGTGAAAAGCTTTTGTTGCCAGTCAGAGGAAAGACAATACATGATTACAATCCACAGTGTACAGATACACGATAAAGGGAATAACGTCAGCATAGTTAAAGTAAGAAATATTGCTGTCACAGTAGAAATTTATAAGAGTGGAGCGATTGCATGACTAGAACACAAAGAGTCACCTGGGTTGGACGCCATCTTGGATTTACTGTTATCTCATGGCAGAGGGGAAATCAAATCCAATCAGTGATCCTGGTAGAGTGTTATGTAGTTCAGACAATTGTCTTAAATTTAGTTGTCGGATAGCGGGGTGGGATATCATTGCTAATTTATCATATCTTGGGCAAATTTACAAGTTGCATCATGGCCTGGTATAGACAATTCCAATACACAGGCATGTTGGAGGACGAAGAGAGCAGTGGCCTCAGTCCAATCCATCCCAGGCACAGCCCTCTCCACCATTGAAAGCATCAATGAGGTGTGGACTCCAGGTGGTAACATTTGTCTGCAAGGATCCTCACCATCTGGATCATGCCCTCTTTTCGTTGGTACCATTTGGCAGGAGATATCGAAGCACGAGGTCCTACACCACCAGGTTCAGGAACAGATACTATCTTGCAACCATCAGGATCTTGAACCAACCTGCACAACCTAAACCCATCTCAGTATTGGAACATCGTGGACCACCTCTTGCACTACCATTGACTAGTTTTCTAATTGTGTTTTTGCAGCATTTTGTTTTTGCAGTCTTTTTCCTTTCATTGTCTTGTATGATTCTTATATGTTTGTGTCTTGTAGAGTCTGTATGCCTGTGATGCTACTGCAAGCAAAGTTTTCATTGTACTTGTACCTCACAGTAGTTGTGCCCAGTAAAGATTACAGAGTGGATTCAGGGAACAGGGTGTAGGTTATCTACAGTTAAGAATTTGGTACAGCATTTGTTTAAAGCAAAATATTGGAGCTCTTGTCGAGGGCTTTGTTGAATAGAATATTTTCTTTTTCAGTGGTGTCCAGGTCTTGCCATTCCCCTGAGCCTCATTATGCTGTAACTCTTTACTGGAAGCCTGCATTTGGCTGGCAAACAGTATCTTTTGGATAGGCCATACATAAATTTATTGGAAAATACTTCCAGAATGCTTATTCTTAACCTCAAAAACTTTACTTGCAATCATCTTTGACACAAAGCCCTTGGGCTTCTGGAATCTGCCCCAGTTCCTGTCCTAATCTATTTCACACAGAAATATCTTCCAAGCATGCCCAGAGCAAAACAAAGGACAATAGACTTTCTTATTTCAATTGGTCAAAGTGAATAGCTAGTTTACCATTTTCTTTTTATAAATCCAACTTTCTCTTCATCTCCATGCTTTTCATACAGAAACACGGGCTAATAAGTATTAATCACCTCAAGCATAGGAAGATTGCCAAATAATTTGATTGTTCAATACAATAACATGATAACTTGCTACAATAACATCAAACGGCACTTACAACAATCTTAAAGCACGCCATTTCTTGTTGACAGTAGATTTGGTGGCTTACCTTTCCTGGTGCACATTCTGTCCCATCTAGTGGAGGGCCTTTTTTAGTTTTACAGAAGTAAGGATTATCAGGATGGCTGCACCATAACTGCTTGCAGGGATCAAAGCTTCGAAACTGCAATCAGGTCAAACAAATGGCACATGTAAGTCTGTGATATCTAGAATGATACTAATCATAGTGCTGACAACAGAGGGTGGTGAATCTGTGGTCTTTAGTCAGAGGGTGGCGAACCTGTGGAATTCATTGCCGCAGAAGGCTGTGGAGGCCAAATCAACGGATATTTTTAAGACAGAGATAGATAGAATCTTGATTAGTACGGGTGTCAGGGGTTATGGGGCAAAGGCAGGAGAATGGGGTTAGGAGGGAGAGATAGATCAGCCATGATTGAATGGCGGAGTAGACTTGATGGGCCAAATAGCCTAATTCTGCTCCAATCACTAATGAACATGAAAATAATGGAAGGGATAAGGCAGATTGTGCGGCGGCGCGGATTACTGCAGCGGCACCTACAGCCCGTCTGTCTTTTTATTTTATTTTTGTCTAGTTAAATGTAGTTGTTTGTATTTTTTTGGTACTGTTTTAATTGTGTATATGTGGGGGGCGGGGGAAACTTTAAAAAAAATCTATTCCCTGTACGGGAGACCCGACCTTTTCCCTGTCGGGTCTCTGTTGTCGTTGGGGCCTAGCTCCGTGGAGCGGCCTCCGACCGGGACGACCTGGGGGCTCCAGTCGCGGAGCCTGCGGAGCTGCGGACGTGCCATCGTGGGGCTGGCCGGCCTCGGAGCGTGGGGGAGCGGTGGTGGCTCGCTGCTGCGTCCCGACTCCGGAGCTCCAGACCCGTGGACTGTGACATCGGGAGCTCGCGGGTCCGGGTGAGAGACCGCTTTCCGGAGCTCCCGCAACGCAACTTCTCCCGCCCGTGTCGCGGGGTTGGAACAACCCGGAGCGTGGCCGTAAATCGCCCGGCGTGGCTTTAATGGCGGCGGGATATTCCAGCGCCCGCCGGGGGCTCCAACTTTGTGACTTTTGGGCCCGGAGCGAGGCCGTACACCGCCCGGCGTGGCCTCAACGGCCGTGGGACTTAACATTGCCCGCCTGGGGCTTCAACATCGGGAGAAAAATGGTGCAGGGGAGAGAAATGACTTTACCTTCCATCACAGTGAGGAGGAGATTCACTGTGATGGATGTTTTTCTGTAAATTGAATTGTTTGTGTGTCGTGTAAGAATTGTTTTGTTTGTATGGCTGTGGAAACGGAGTTTCGTTTGAGCCTCTTTGAGGTTCAAATGACAAGTAATAAATCAATCAATCAATCAAATCAAGATTGGTTCACCAAGCCAGTCACAAATAGACAGTCCCATTATAAGCAAGTGTCAGAAACAAACAAAAAAGGTGCTATACAGCACCAACAATATAATCTCCTGGGAAAGACAACAAAAGAAAATTCAATTTGGAGCCAATGCTTTGGTGGAGGGTTAGGGAGAAAATGTGGGAAATATTTATCTAATTCAGAAAAATCATTCTAAACAAGTTCAATAAGATCACCATTACCTTAACACATACCATCACATATTGTACACATGTATACATCATCTCAGCCCAGACAATGCAGCTCTTTTTTGAACACATCATAATCATTATCATAATCTTACTTTATTAGCCAAGTATGTTTTGCAACATACGAGGAATTTCAATCTGCACCAATATTTTTTCAATCTGCACCAATCTGCACTTTTCAACATAATTGTATAAGGGGTAAGAGCGTTGTAAAAACAAGCCTGAAGGCTTTGTGTCTCAATGCAAGGAGCATTCGTAATAAGGTGGATGAGTTGAACGTGCAGATAGCAATTAATGATTATGATATAGTTGGGATCACGGAGACATGGCTCCAGGGTGACCAAGGCTGGGAGCTGAACATCTAGGGATATTCAATATTCAGGAGGGATAGAGAGAAAGGAAAAGGAGGTGGGGTAGCGTTGCTGGTTAGAGAGGAGATTAACGCAGTGGAAAGGAAGGACATTAGCTTGGAGCATGTGGAATCGGTATGGGTAGAGCTGCGAAACACTAAGGGACAGAAAACGCTGGTGGGTGTTGTGTACAGGCCACCTAGCAGTAGTAGTGAAATTGGGGATGGCATCAAACAGGAAATTAGAAATGCGTGCAACAAAGGCAAAACAGTTATAATGGGTGACTTCAATCTACATATAGATTGGGTGAATCAAATTGGCAGGGGTGCTGAGGAAGAGGATTTCTTGGAATGTATGCGGGATAGTTATCTAAGCCAACATGTAGAGGAACCAACGAGAGAGCAGGCTATTCTAGACTGGGTATTGAGTAATGAGGAAGGGTTAGTTAGCAGTCTTGTTGTGCGTGCCCCCTTGGGCAAGAGTGACCATAATATGGTTGAGTTCTTCATTAGGATGGAGAGTGACATTGTTAATTCAGAAACAACGGTTCTGAACTTAAAGAAAGGTAACTTTGAGGGTATGAGACGTGAATTGGCCAAGATTGACTGGCAATTAGTTCTAAAAGGGTTGACGGTGGATATGCAATGGAAGGCATTTAAAGACTGCATGGATGAACTACAAAAATTGTTCATCCCAGTTTGGCAAAAGAATAAATCAGGGAAGGTAGTGCATCCGTGGATAACAAGGGAAATCAGGGATAGTATCAAAGCAAAAGATGATGCGTACAAATTAGCCAGAAAAAGCAGCATACCAGAGGACTGGGAGAAATTCAGAGACCAGCAGAGGAGGACAAAGGGCTTAATTAGGAAAGGGAAAATAGATTATGAAAGGAAACTGGCAGGGAACATAAAAACTGACTGCAAAAGTTTTTATAGATATGTGAAGAGAAAGAGATTAGTTAAAACAAATGTAGGTCCCTTGCAGTCAGAAACAGGTGAATTGATCATGGGGAACAAGGATATGGCGGACCAATTGAATAACTACTTTGGTTCCGTCTTCACTAAGGAAGACATAAATAATCTGCCGGAAATAGCAGGGGGCCGCGGGTCAAAGGAGATGGAGGAACTGAGTGAAATCCAGGTTAGTCAGGAAGTGGTGTTGGGTAAATTGAATGGATTAAAGGCCGATAAATCACCAGGGCCAGATAGGCTGCATCCCAGAGTACTTAAGGAAGTAGCTCCAGAAATAGTGGATGCATTAGTGATAATTTTTCAAAACTCTTTAGATTCTGGAGTAGTTCCTGAGGATTGGAGGGTAGCAAACGTAATCCCACTTTTTAAGAAGGGAGGGAGAGAGAAAACGGGGAATTACAGACCAGTTAGTCCAACATCGGTAGTGGGGAAACTGCTAGAGTCAGTTATTAAAGATGGGATAGCAGCACATTTGGAAAGTGGTGAAATCATTGGACAAAGTCAGCATGGATTTACGAAAGGTAAATCGTGTCTGACGAATCTTATAGAATTTTTCGAGGATGTAACGAGTAGAGTGGATAGGGGAGAACCAGTGGATGTGTTGTATCTGGACTTTCAGAAGGCTTTCGAAAAGGTACCACATAAGAGATTAGGATACAAACTTAAATCACATGGTATTGGGGGTTCAGTATTGATGTGGATAGAGAACTGGCTGGCAAACAGGAAGCAAAGAGTAGGAGTAAACGGGTCCTTTTCACAATGGCAGGCAGTGACTAGTGGGGTACCGCAAGGCTCAGTGCTGGGACCCCAGCTTTTTACAATTTATATTAATGAGCTGGATGAGGGAATTGAAAGCAACATCTCCAAGTTTGCGGATGACACTAAGCTGGGGGGCAGTGTTAGCTGTGAGGAGGATGCTAGGAGACTGCAAGGTGACTTGGATAGGCTGGGTGAGGGGGCAAATGTTTGGCAGATGCAGTATAATGTGGATAAATGTGAGGTTATCCACTTTGGTGGCAAAAACAGGAAGGCAGACTATTATCTAAATGGTGGCCGATTAGGAAATGGGGAGATGCAGCGAGACCTGGGTGTCATGGTACACCAGTCATTGAAAGTAGGCATGCAGGTGCAGCAGGCAGTGAAGAAAGCAAATGGTATGTTGGCTTTCATAGCAAGAGGATTTGAGTATAAGAGCAGGGAGGTTCTACTGCAGTTGTACAGGGTCTTGGTGAGACCACACCTGGAGTATTGCGTACAGTTTTGGTCTCCAAATCTGAGGAAGGACATTATAGCCATAGAGGGAGTGCAGAGAAGGTTCACCAGACTGATTCCTGGGATGTCAGGACTTTCATATGAAGAAAGACTGGATAGACTTGGCTTATACTCGCTAGAATTTAGGTGATTGAGAGGGGATCTTATAGAAACGTACAAAATTCTTATGGGGTTGGACAGGCTAGATGCAGGAAGATTGTTCCCGATGTTGGGGAAGTCCAGGACAAGGGGTCACAGCTTAAGGATAAGGGGGAAATCCTTTAAGACCGAGATGAGGAAAAACTTTTTCACACAGAGAGTGGTGAATCTCTGGAACTCTCTGCCACAGAGGGTAGTTGAGGCCAGTTCATTGGCTATATTTAAGAGGGAGTTAGATGTGGCCCTTGTGGCTAAGGGGATCAGGGGGTATGGAGAGAAGGCAGGTACGGGATACTGAGTTGGATGATCAGCCATGATCATATTGAATGGCGGTGCAGGCTCGAAGGGCCGAATGGCCTACTCCTGCACCTATTTTCTATTCTATGTATCTATGTAATATGCAGTGAATCTGCACCAATTGTTTGAGCTACTTGCTCTAGTGAAAGGAAGAACTTCCTGACCTCTAACCTGGCTCACCTAACCTAACCAAACATATATATTAAACTCACATCCTTTGTTCTAACTAATGCAAATCAAAGTTGACACTGACTGACACGTACATTATTTAAAATCCCAATCAAATCTCCAGTATTTTTTTCTGAGGTAGAAAGACCCACTTTGCGAATGATATTGAGCCAAGTAATTTAAAAACTGTTGGTAGACAAAAATGCTGGAGAAACTCAGCGGGTGAGGCAGCATCTATGGAGCGAAGGAACCGTGATCAGTCTAGTTCCTCCTGTCTAGATCCTTCTAAGGCCTTTATATCACATAGCCTGTGATGGGATCAAAAATTAGGGAGACCAATGAGGCCCGAACAAGATTTAATAAACCAGACATAAATACAACAGTATGGTACAAAAATCAAAAATTGGCAAAAACGTCAAGGAAAAAGATTCAGAATCCTTTATTATTTGTTTTACATGGTTTTGAAAGAAAGGCAGTGAGGTGTGTAATTAAGCTAAGAAACAAAGGGACACTTACTGCTGTACACATTTGGTAGCCCACTCCAAAATCAAACCGGCACTGCTCATCCATTGAGTAACTGATTCCTGGAAGTTCTGGCAATACTGGCCACTTGTGTTCAAATGGATCATCCAGTAGACAATCATAGGAACTGACAACAATCATGAGAAAATGTTACAAACAAGGAACTAATCTATACCAATTGGACTTTTCTAGTAAAACACAGAATAATATTTAATACTGTAGGATGTCACTCATTCCATCAGTGTGTACTTGTTCCTAGCTAAAACAATCTAAAACCTAACCATTGGGGTGGTTAGATGGTGGTGGCACAGTTAGTGGTGCTGCATTGTTCTACCAATCCCAGCTCAATTCTTATCTCATGTGCTGTCACTGTTGGAATTTCAGTGGGGGAGATTATGTGACTGAGACCTGTGGTACGGCAGTTTCAGAGTAAAGGGACCTGGGTGGAGATGGGCAAGTTGGTGAGAGGAAGGGATGGCAAGGCTGGGCAGATAAGGGGCTGCCACAGAGTGATGAAAAATAGTTCACATATCTGATACATGTCCCAATCGGCACTGTATTATGCTAGGAAGATTATACTGTCCAAACAGCATTTTTAGGGATAAGTTTATTATCAGAATTTCATTGAAACATGATATGCCCCGTATACAAATGACAAACACTGCTGTTGGCTCAGCATGGAGTTTGCAAGAAATATATGCATCCAACTCTATCATCACTGAACAATGAGTGACCCAGGAATTAGTGATGTATCTCTGGTATAGATCTGAGTACTCAACGGACTGTGCGGGGGGAAAACTATTCTCAGCCATAACCACCATATTATCTTTCATAGGCATTACTTGCTACATATAACATTGATCCAGAATTTTTCAATATTTTAATTAATATGCTTAATTTGCAAATTTCCATTAAAATGTTTGGAATCGGACAGATGATGAAGCAATTTGATCACCTACGTTATATAGCGGCTGAGCTCTTGTTTGCTGCAGCGAGACCAGTGATAGCGATGGAACGCAGCCTGTACCAAAGGTGCCATGATGCTGCCCATACTTGTCTCATCAGCACAGCGATTACCTTGCCCGTCATGTTCCATTCCTAAACTGTTTGCAAGCATGTGCTAGTCATTTCAGAAATCCACTTAATCAAAAAGACACAATCAAATTGTTTAATGTAATGGACATGCACTCGAGCACTGTTACAACATTGTGTTTGAAGTTTGAAACATTTCATTACTTTGAGACAGAAACGCAATTTTCAGACACCCGGCCTGGCAATTTTAGTGCTCTCATCACCCTTGCAGAAAACAAAACAGTAAAATCTGACAACCTCACTACTAATGTCCATCCTGTCACATCCTTCAAGCCTTCTTATTGAATCAATACACCTGTGCTGATGTGCCTTTCTAATTCTCTTCCATTTCCTATGCTGCACCCAAATTAAGCTGATGTTCATACAAAAGTCATCATTCCCCATTTAAATATATGATTTTCCAGAGCCTCACGATTTCACGGCAATTTCACATCTATTGCATTTTCAAACATCCTCAGGGTGCTTCAGTAAGGGCAAAAAATCATCAGCCCATAACAATTGTCATCTGTGTATTACTCTTAACTGCTCATTAAAAAGTTGAGTAAGCAAGGACTGAATTTCGTAAATTTGGCTCTGTAGCACGCCTGAGGTAAACATTGAATTGCTCCAATTATAAAGCACCATTTGTGATGTTAAGCAATGGTCTGATCTCCTAACACAAAGGAGGATATACTTTTCTGCAGGAACCTATTACTCACATCAGAGGTAGAGCAAACCAGGACATACATTTTTGGTAAGGGGTAAGATATTTAGAAGGGATCTGAGAGGGACCTTTTTCACCCAGAGAGTGGCAAATATCTGGAATACACCACTTGAGAGAGTAAGGCAAGCAGAATGCTAAGGGGTGTCTAGCCGAGCACTTAAATTACCTGGACATAGAAAGTTTAGGCCAAATGTTGGTGTATGGAATTAATACCGATGGGTATCTATTGGTTAGTGTGGATGTGATGGATCGAATGTCCTCCACGCTGGATGACTCGGGCATGAAGGAGCAAAGCTCAGGTTTACCGGACTGAACCTCTACTGGATGAGATTAAACAGACCAGCATTCTCTTGAATGAGACATTCGATTGAGCAAGCAAAATTCTTAAGGGGTTTATCAAGATAGTGCTTGATGATTAGTGTTAGCGGTTAGTGGCCAAAGGGGAGGTTTCCATGTTGCTGACATACACAAACCTATAATTTTTCTAACAACAATACAATAATGCCCAGTCTTTTTATTTCAACTGTATGAATATAAATCATTCTTCAGCTGCTTTTGTTTGGATTTGAACTAATTGATACACATTAACGATTCAGTCCTTGCTTACTCAGCTTTCACGAGCAGTTAAGAGCAATATGCAGATCAGAATTGTTATGGGCAGATGATTTTTATCCCTGACTGAGTGAACCTGAGGGGATTTTAAACTGCAATCTAGCAGCATAATCGTCAACGTTACCGGAACTATTTTTTTAATTTCTGTTTAAAATTTCAGATTCTTTAATTAACTGAATTTAAATAGCACAATTGCTCAGCTGAGATTTGAATCGCGTCTCCAATCAACAGACTCTCAACGGCCACATGCCTCCTTACATAACATCTTCAATCTTGATATATAACCGCAGTATTGTGATTTATTTTCAAAGCAAATAAACTGCTTTTTTGTTGAGTGTAGATCAAGGAATTGAGGGAAAGAGAAAAGACAAGCAGAGAAGCAGGCCACGTGGCCCTTTCAATATGCTCCACACTTCAACTATATAATTATGATATTACAGTAGTGAATTCAAGGATCTGTGAACAGTGAACAATTTTGAGGATGGTCAACTACTGTGGTCCTTGGGTATTTAACAACAATAAACAGAAGCTTTTATGATTAGTTCCAATAGATGGTGCTCTTACACTGCTATCATTGTGGTCACTGCCTATTAAACTGAGACGTAAGGGACTGCAGATGCTGGATTTGGTGCAAAAGAAAACTGCAGTGGGCCAAGCAACATCTGTGCAGGAAAGGGCTTGGTCGGCATTTTGGGTCAAAACCCTGCATCGGAACAGAGTGTAAAGGGAAGATAGCCAGGCATAGAAGTGAGAGGGAGGGGTGAGACCGAGACTGGTAGGTGAAACCAGATGAGGCAGGATAATGGGAGGATAATGATAAACAAATGGAGCTTATTGTGGAAGAGGGAAGGACAGAGACAAGGCTAGATATGTGGGGGATGGCCAGATGGGGGAGGGTGATACGTCCAGGAAAAAAAGGGAGAGACTCTTTTTTCACGGTGGAAGTGGGAAATGGACACGGGAGTGGAATGGGAAAATTCATCGTTTATACAATAGGGTGTAAGCCACCCAAGTGGAATTAGAGGTCTGTTCTGATTTGCATTTGGTCTCACTTTGCAGTGGAGAAGGCAGAGGACAGACAAGTTGGTGAATTGAAGTGACGTGCAACTTAAAGCTCAAGATAGCCTGTACAGATAAAATGCAAGGGCTCTGCAAAATGGTCACATTCAAGGGCTGAGGCATCTCCTTCAACGTGGTCTATTGCATTCGGTGCTCACGATAGCAAGACTAACTGTACACTAAAAGACTTTAAAACATTCATTAACAATTGTTTCGTAATGATTCATCATAAAAATCCTACAAACTCCTACAAATGCAAAGGTCAGAAATTCTTTGATGTAGCATGGTGTTTTTTTTCAACTTTGCATTCATACCCTGATATATTTGTGCGTAAACTATGGCAACGAGGTAAAACTGCACTGTCATTTCTCTAGTTGTGTCCAGCAATAATAACCTGGTGCGCTTAAATTAAAATAAAACAAAATTCCTCAGAAAAAATAATCTTTTTTTTAAAACTAAGCATTTGATAAGGTCCCACATAGGAGATTAGTGTGCAAAATTAGGGCACATGGTATTGGGGGTAGAGTGCTGACATGGATAGAGAAGTGGTTGGCAGACAGGAAACAAAGAGTAGGGATTAATGGGTCCCTTTCAGAATGGCAGGCAGTGACTAGTGGCGTACCGCAAGGCTCGGTGCTGGGAGCGCAGCTATTTACAATATACATCAATGATTTGGATGAAGGGATTCAAAGTAACATTAGCAAATTTGCAGATGACACAAAGCTGGGTGGCAGTGTGAACTGTGAGGAGGATGCTATGAGAATGCAGGGTGACTTGGACAGGTTGGAGGAGTGGGCAGATGCATGGCAGATGAAGTTTAATGCGGATAAATGTGAGGTTATCCACTTTGGTAGCAAAAACAGGAAGGCAGATTACTATCTAAATGGCATCGTTGGGAAAAGGGGAAGTATAACGGGATCTGGGGGTCCTTGAACATCAATCTATGAAAGTAAGCATGCAGGTACAGCAGGCAGTGAAGAAAGCGAATGGCATGTTGGCCTTTATAACAAGAGGAATCGAATATAGGAGCGAAGAGGTCTTTTGCAGTTGTACAGAGCCCTAGTGAGACCACACCTGGAGTATTGTGTGCATTTGTGGTCCCCTAATTTGAGGAAGGACATTCTTGTTATTGAGGGAGTGCAGCGTAGGTTTACAAGGTTAATTCCCGGGATGGCAGGACTGTCATATGCTGAGAGAATGGAGCAGCTGGGCTTGTACACTCTGGAGTTTAGAAGGATGCGAGGGGATCTCATTGAAACATATAAGATTGTTAAGGGCTTGGACACACTAGAGGCAGGAAACATGTTCCCGATGTTGGGGGAGTCCAGAACCAGGGGCCACAGTTTAAGAATAAGGAGTAAGCCATTTAGAACAGAGACAAGGAAACACTTTTTCTCACAGAGAGTGGTGACTCTGTGGAATTCTCTGCCTCAGAGGGCAGTGGAGGCAGGTTCTATGGATGCTTTCATGAGGGAGCTAGATAGGGCTCTTAAAAATAGCGGAGTCAGGGGATATGGGGAGAAGGCAGGAACGGGGTACTGATTGGGGATGATCAGCCATGATCACATTGAATGGCGGTGCTGGCTCGAAGGGCCAAATGGCCTACTCCTGCACCTATTGTCTATTGTAATCATTGCATAACATTTGCGAGTTGTATGAATGAATGCGAATGCAGTGATTACAGAAATAAGAGGGATTTGGGCAGTGTATTTTACAATATATAATACACACAGCCTATGATAAACTCACATTTGTGAAGGACACAAAATGGCACATTGGCCATGTCAGTAGAGGAATAGCAGAGACCTGCAAGAGACTTAGGGGGAGAGGGAGGGAGGCAAGAGGAAGAAAATCAGGTGTCCTCAAGCCAAGTCATACAAAACGGATGGCTAGCACCAACTAAAAGTGTGTGTTCTGGAGCTTATATTTATCATAAATGTATTCTGACTTTCTGCTCGTCAGTTATGGGAAAAATATATTGATATAGTAACCAACTGCACTTGTTCTCATATTGATTTGATTGCTACTATTACTGGTATAGAAAAGATGATGAGTAAGCAGAATTGGGTTTGGCTAATAAAGGGCATTTTTTTTAAATTGGTTTTTGTTTTAATTATTCTAGCTAGTATCAATATGGTCCTATTTTAATGTTCTAACCAATTGTTTGCAACATAGGCGTGCATTATAAGACAAATGTGGTAATAAAGCTGATATATTTAGTTCAATCTAAACATATTCTATTTACTAAACTGCCTACCCCAGTTTAGAACATAGAACAGTTGAGCTCAGCAATAGGCTGTTTGGCCCACAATGTCTGTGCTGAACATGTGTGCCAAGATTAACTCTTTTCTGCCTGCACAGAATCCATACCCCTCCATATCCATATGCCTGTCTTACATGGCACTATTGTATTTGCCTCAACCACTACCCCTATATAAGTGACTGATCTGCAACCCAAATGTTTAGTGGAGTTTTGCCCCTCTGGTGTGTGTGCCGGTGTATTTCTGCTCTGCGTACTTACACGTGACCAGTTTCATGGGCGACAACAAATGCAGAAGAGAATCCATCTTCATGGTTGAGGGTACAACTTCGGAGTGAATGGCACATGCCTGTCACTGGAGCATAACCTGAACATAACACAGAGCACAGAACTTATAAGAAAACTGAAACTGCACAAATTCCTCACAGATACTTACAACTGATGCTCGACCTCTTAATACTGTAGCCATGTAAGTGCTCAGAAAGATAAAATGTAGGCCAACATATCACACAAGTGATATTTTTTTCCCATAGTTTATACACTCAAGAGAGAATATTATTCCATGCTTATATCATGAGGAACAATAACAGGCTCAGAGTATATATGTTGTTTGAATAAAATCATGTTGAGCAAAGCTTTGGATAATACTGTCAGTCCCAGATTCAAGGTTCTGAAATATTAAAGATTCACATAGCACGAATAAACTCCTATCAATTTTTAAATAATTCTTCATACAAATGGAAACTAGCCTGGAAGTAACTTAATGAAGTTATCATTCAAATACTTAGCATTCATAATACATTCCTTTGTCTGATTCTAGTGAAGGTACTGACCAAGTTTACTTCACAATTCAAATCTAGAACTAATTATCTTTCTAAACGTTGTATTCATGGCATAATAATGCATGATTTTCAAATTTTAGATGAAGATAACAATCGGACACTTGCTTTTGGCAATTTGATCATTAAAACCCCATTTCTTCAGGATCCATAGCGATTTGGCCATTAACTATATGGTTGGGGCCCTAATCCAGTGATCCGCTTGGGAAAATGTTTGATTTAAAAAAATGCAGATGTTGAAAATCTGAAATGAAAACAGGAAGTGTTGGAAACAAACAGTAGGTCAGGCGGTCTTGTGATGATTAGTCATTGACCTAAACCGTTAACTTGGTTTATCTTTCCACAGAATGCTTCCTAACCTGCTGAGCTTCTCCAGTACTTTGTTTTATTGGAAAATTGTTTGTATATTTAATTATTTGGTTTTCATGCTTCTTCTCATTCTAATTGGTCAGAATTAGAAAATGATTTGCAGGTGCCTTTAAATTCGAACATTTCAACCAGGTTCATTCATTTGTTTCTCAAAACTGCTAAATTCATATAATTAACACAACTTCAGTGATTAAAATACCTGTTCCATTGACAGTGAATATGGTGTTTACTGGCAACTTAATGCAGGAAATGTAAATCAAAATACAGCAACAAGGCTCATGATCACCAACACCTTAAGTTAAAAACTACCATCAGCTTTAAAGTGAAGAATTTCAAAAATATTCATGTCCATATTTAATTTTACAGAGAGGGACAAAATTACAGTGTTGTTGAAGAATTGGAGTAAATTTATCCCAGCAGTTTCTATGGCCTTCCCAGGTCCTGTTTCAATACCATCATTAATAATTCCTGGTCCAGGTTGGATACAAGGAAAGATATGAAAATAAAATGATTAATGAAAGGGACTGGGTGAAAAATATATCAGAAGCTACATGTTCAGATTACCTAAAGATTTGAAATGTTTACCATAATAAAATATCAGCATGGCATTATCAGTACAATGTTATGATTACATTTAAACAAGCTTTTAATATTATTTAAACCTTTCTTCAGTTAAGGAAATGCACCTGAAAAATACACATAGACTATGAAGTTCAGACCACCGTCAATGCTGTTGTTACCCCAAGGCACAACTAAATATCTCGTCTGCTGTTGTTAAAATTATAACATGTTTGAAGTACATCTCAAGTACCTTCTTGGTTAATTTTGTACAATATTCCAATAGTATCATGACCCACCCAGGAAATCACGCCATTGCAAAAATAAGTCACGTGAAGATATATTTCATAATATGTATAGAAAAATTGAAAAAAATAGGTGCAGGAGTAAGCCATTCGGCCCTTCAATTTGATCATGGCTGATCATCTAAAATCAGTACCCCGTTCCTGCTTTCTCCCTATATCCCTTGATTCCGTTAGCCCTAATAGCTATATCTAACTCTCACTTTAATATTTCCAGTGAATTGGCCTCCACTGCCTTCTGTGGCAGAGAATTCCACAGATTCACAACTCATTTTCTTGTACAAGTAGCAAGAGTCTTCGCATGACTTTCAATTTTTGTCGTGGTAGCATTCAGAAGCAATTTTTCAAACAATGTCTTGAAGACCACCATTCAGGCAAACTCATTAGAATAATTTTACTTAAACATTGCATTGTAAGGCCAACTACAAATACACACCTTCCTTCAGAGATTACAAGCATCAGTAAATGCGTAACAATGATAACGGCGATACCAAGTCAGACAGCATTTCAGCACATATCTTTACATTAAAAATGAAAAGCAACATTTTATATACTTTCCTCGATCAAGTAGTGTGCAGTTATCCAGTTATGCAATGTGAAGGCAAGAAATTGTTTTATTAGAAAGTATGGATCTTAGTTTATTTAGTTTTGTGAACCTCATGCAAATCTGTCCTTTCTGAAAATACAGCATGCTGGGAAAGAATTGTTAGCAAAGATGTTTTAAATAACTGCTCGCAGGAAAACTTAATTTCAGCTATTTGTAATGAATACAATATCTCTATTTTGATGAATTCTCCCATCACAGAAAATAAAATCAGGATATTGCACAATAGTCTGGTAATATCTAATGCTATGTGCAAAACTGCATTAAGTTTTTATTTAAACAGCTATAGCAAAATGGTGCAGTGCATTTGTCACTTAAATGGTGAAAACTACAGTTAACTTTAGAGCATTAGGTTATAAGAAGCATCTTAGACCATGGAGCAAAGATCTGAATTTCTGCATGGGGACTTGCTAATGGGAAGGAAAGGTTTAGCAGTTGAGCAATAGACAAGCAGTTTTGCAGAAAGTTCAAGCCAATGGTAAAAAGATAAGTCAAGGTACTTATTAACAGCGCTTATTGCCATGATTAATAGTGTAATAAGATGCAAGAGCAGCGTGTAATTTAAATATCTTTGATGGAATAATCATTGTTTGAGTGTTACGGTTTTAGAAGCTTAAAGCTAAAAGCATGGAGCTAGGAAAATCATGCACCAGGTTTCACATTCAATTAACCACAATGACTTGTATTCATTAACAATTGGTTAAGCAACTGTGAAAACTGAAATACAAAACCAAAACGCGACAAGTTCTACTAATTGTCATGGAAAGAGACAAAAATGCAGGCAATTGCCCAGCTGAAAATAAGCAAAGTCTGGACATTCTGGCAGTTATATTTAATTCACTAAGAAACTTTATGTAATGTCAAAAGTGAACAGGCAGAAGGGGGAACACAAAGGATTTTCAAAGAACATGCTGTGGAAAGAAACAAGCCTTTGAGAAGGAAAAATATCTATGGTCTTTAAAAATGGATCATTCAAAAATAACAAGTATGGTTAAGGACACACCAGCACTACAGATGTCTATAGGTGGTTAATTGGCAAGTAATAAATACATTGTATCAATAATTGTATTCCAGAGAAGTTACCTCTTACAGCTATAGAATTCGGACTGCACAAAACCTGATCGAGAACAATACAGTACCTTGCATACCTGCGGGACCAAAATCTTGCCTGGTAAGGAATATAGCATGATCGTGATGCTCTGTGTGATCTGGGTCAGAGCGCTGTTGAGTGTGGGCCCACCGGCAGACTTGTTCTAAACTCCGAGATGGATTCCCACGCTCTATTAAACTGATCGACTGTAAAATAAAAATAATGTATAGATAACAGCACAAAATAAACATTAAAAAGGAAGCCCGATTCACGTCAAGTCTGAGTCTATCGCCATATGCACAAGTACGGTGAGGTACTGGTATAATGTAAACTCTTGATTATTTTTTATGTCTTCACATCTTAAAATGAATTCAAGTTTGGGCAATTTCTTATGGTCACCTGCAGAGACACTGAACCTGTAGAGGCAATGGCTGCCTCGCCAACAGTCTGTCTCGTCCCTTCCTTTGATTTTTTTTAGTAGGTGTTAAATGTATGTTTTATTGTTCTTTAGCTTGTTTTATGTGGGGGGTGGGGGGGGAGTTGGGGGAATTTTTTAAAAATCTCTTACCCCGACGGAGATGCAATTTTTTTCCGTATCATATCTCCGTTTGCACTGCTGTCAAACATCGTGGAGCTGGCGATCCCTGCGGGGATCAACCACGGAGCTCCAACCGCGGGAGCCTGCGGACTTTGATATTGTGGATCTCGTGGTCCCTGGTTGGAGACCGACTTCGGGAGCTCCAAGCCGCAGGAGCTTCGACCGCCGCGATGCGGGGGCTTCGACCGCCCCGACGCGGGGTCTTCGATCGCCGGCTACGGGAGATTCGATCACCCCGACTGCGGAAGAAGATCAGACTTTATTGCCTTCCATCACAGTGAAGAATGTGGGGAATCCGCTGTGGTGGATGTTTACGTTAACTTTTCTGTAGTTGTGTGTTTTGTTGCTTTTTTTAAAGTATGGCTGTATGGTAAATCGAATATCACTGTACTCTAATTGGTACGTGACACAAACAGATCTTTGAACCTTTGAAATCAAAATAAAATTTTGGTTCATTTGCCTTTTTTGCCCATGGCCAGCTGTCGTTGCTCAAAGTGTATTTTCTCAGAAGTGGTGGTTGAAAATCAAGAGTACAAACATTCAAATGTCTATTCTCTCTCTAAATACCACTAAATGCTGAAATGCCCATGATCAGACAATTCAGCACATTCCTGGAACATCGACTCAATCGCAATCACAAATGCATTTATAGATTGAGATTATTTAATGCATCATATACGATGTTATTTTCAATGCGACTTATCTGATTTAGCTCCACTGAATTACCAGATTATATTAGAATATGGGGAACATTAATTCATATTCATCTATGAAAGCTCTCCGAATGTCAGAAGCTACCTGAACTTGAGAACTTGCTTGGAAAAAAATATTCATCTTCTGCGTTAATTTATGTAAGATACGACCCATTTCATTCTTTGTCTTGCCCGTTACTTGCAAGCTAAAAATGGACACCAACTTCCCTGAATACAAAATGGTCTGTCTTCAAAATGATAGAGGGGAGCTACTTAAATGAGACTAAGCCCTTATCAGAGAAGCACAATGATCAGTTGGTGCATGATCCATTCGGTGGCTTCACTTAACTATCAAGTATGTTGATTTTCTTTGATTGTCGCCATACAGTTCAAATGATTTATAGCCTCTCCCAAATATAAAGCTAAGCTCAAACATTTAGTACCGCACATCAAGAGTGAACAATTGACCCCGTTGAACTGGCACCAAGACTACAACCAAACACCATGAACAATATGGAAGATTTTACTACTGCACATTTTACACAATGTTAAAAAGGGTAAGCCTCGGTCTCCAGCACAGTACCAAACACCATTTGTTACTTCACACATAAGAGACACAGACGTTCTTGCATTTTCGTTGTGGAGATGGTAACAGTTGTTTGCTTGTCCAGGCAGCTGATCCATGTACAGGCGTAAAAGAGCAGCAAGAATGATGTATCAGGCACAGACAAAAGTTCATCATTCAAAAAGCAAAAATGTAACTGATGCCAATGCATACACCATGTCAATTTCTTCTGCCCAGATCAGCACACTGGAAAATTCAAATGTTAGCAATTAGGAATGATCAAAAAAATATTTTTAAGATTAATATGGACGTTAGCATGCATACTCACCAGATTGGTGTGCATGAATAGAGATGCTGACTTTGCTCAATTGTCGCACATGGAGAAGCTCTCTCCACTGCTTTGAGAAGGCAGCCCAGATATTGCAGGGGATTGCCATCAATTCTCCACAGGATTCATGACTCACGAGATTCTTACATGTGCTTGCGCAAAGGCAGAGATCTCAAACTTGATGGCTCTTCATCTGTCTTTTTCGCAGAGTCACGGCAACTTATAGTAATTCAGTCTAAAACCCACACCAGCCAATACAGAACCATTTAGGTCATTTTCATAACCCAGTTCTAGGACTGCATCTCTACAGGTTATGACTTTTCAAGTGCTCATCCAGTTACCTGCTGATTGCGATGGGGATTTCTGGTTCCACCGCCCTTGTCAGGCAGAGTTGCAGATAAAAAGAACAAGCTACTGGAGGAACTCAGCAGGTTAGGCAGCATCTGTGAAGGGAATGGACACACGATGGTTTGGGCTGGGGTCCTTCTTCAGACTGCTGGAGTAGGGAGAGTCTGGCAAGTGATAGGTGGATACAGGTGTGAGCGTGGTGATTGTCAGATGGGTGGAGTAAGCGACAAAAGAATATAGAACAATACAGAGCAGCAACAGGCTTCAACGTCTTGCTGTAAATGATGCCAAGTGGAATTAATCAGTCTACACATGATCCATATCCATCCATTTCCTGCATATCAATGTGCCTATCTAAAAGCTTCCTAAATGTCATTATTATATCTGCATCCTTTTTATTTTGCATTAAAAATAAACTTTATTCAGAACAAAAAATATACAAAACAAAAACTGTGCAAAATCTCTTCGGACATTCGCATTGGCTATACATTCATTAGTATTAATGAATACTAATTTATTAACAAGAATTTAACAATTTAACAACAAGGAGGGAAGAGACAAGGACTTTAAGACTTTTGCCTCCATCACAGTGAGGAGGGCCTGGAGGACTCACTGTGGTGGATGTTAAATCTGTGTTTATTGTGTGTTTTGTTATTTTATTCTATGTTATGACTGCAAGGCACGAAATTTCGTTCAAACTGAAAAGTCTGAATGACAATAAAGGATACTTGACTTGATACTTGATATTAGATTCAGTCGTATTCCTACTCATCTTTAAGCAAAACACCCTTGCCACTCATGTGCCCCTCATCTGCCTCCGCCATCACTCCTGGAAGCCAACAATCTCTGTGAAAAAAAACTTGTCGTGCACATCCCCTTTAAACTTTGCCCCTCTCACCTTACAGCTATGCTCTCTAGTCTTTGACATTTCCACCCCGGGGAAAAAGGTTCTGACTAGCAATGCCTCTCAAAAATTAATATACTTCTAACAGGTCTTCCCTCCGCCCTGATGCTCCAGAGAAAATAATCCAAGTTTGCCCAATCTTTCCTTGTAGCTCTAATTCAGGCAGCATTCTGGTCAACCTCTTGTGCACCCTTCTTGTAATGGGGTGACCAGAACTGCACATAATACTCCAATTGTGGCTTAACCAAAATCCTATAAACCTGCAGCGTAACATCCCTATCACTATGTTACTTAATGCCCCCGCCAATTAAGACGAGCATACCATATACCTTCTTTACATTGGAAGTAAAAAGGAGATAAAAGGATGGCTGATAAGGATATAAAGAGTGAAATACAAAATGTGAAGCCGGAGGGAGGAATATGGGTGGAAGGGGACAAAGGAGAGGGTAAAGACGGAAATGGGGGGACAGTGGATGATGAACATACAAAGGACGGCAAAGGAGCAGGGTGACGTGTGTTGGAGAAATGTGCGTGCTCTGGTGTAGGGGAAGAGGCAGAGGATAGAGAGAGGTGATTGGGGATATTACTTGAAATTGGGGAATTCAATGTTAATGCTGTCGGGTAGGCTAACCAAGAGGAAGATGAGGTGCTGTCCTTCCAATTTGTATGTGGTCTTTCTCCAGCAATGCAGCAGGCGAAGGGCAGGGGGGTCGTAAGGGAATGTGAAGTGAAGTGTGCGGATTGGGTGGGAAGGGATGAACGAACCAAGGAGTTGCGAAGAAGGTGATCTCCATGACAGAAAGGGATTGGGACGGGAAGATGGGATTCATGGTGGAATTACATTAATGGTGGCGGTGGAAACGCCAGAGAATAATGCGTTAGGTGTGGAGGCTGATGGGGTGAAAGATGAGGATCAGAGAAGCTCGGTGCTTGTTCCGTCTGATGGAAGGGGGAGCGAAAGCAGGCAGAAAACCATCATTGTTACTTGATGGTCACCACAGTGGTCATGGGGTCATCCCTGAAAATGTCGATCACATTCAAGGTTTCTATTGTCATAGAGCATTGTAAATCATTACTATTCTTTTGACGAAGAAAATTCTTGTCATTCACTAATTAGAAGTATTCAAGTATTCACTTTATTGTCATTTCACTGAGTACTTGCATACACAGAAGAAATGAAAACATTGTTACTCATTAGTTTTTGTCATCAGTGCAATTAATAAAAACTGAAATAAATACTTAGTTAAAAATTATCATCTCTAAAATAGAACTAAAACAGACATTCAAACAGAACAATCGATCCCTAACATAGGAAAAATTTAAAGTGCTGTTCAGTGGCTTCACCTTGACAGGTGACTAGTTGTCAAGGTGTTGGGGGGGGGGGGGGGGTTAGATATGAGGATGTGTGTGTATGGGGAGGGGAGGGGACACAGTCCGTTAACCATTTTTATTGCTTGTGGGAAGAAGCTGTTTAGCATCCTGCTGGTTCTGCAGCTGATACTCCTGTACCTCTTCCCAGATGGCAGGAGGGAGAAGATGTAGTGGGAGGGGTGGTAAGGGTCCTTAATGATGGAGATGGCTCTGCGGATGCAGCGTTTCTGGTAAATCTCCAACAGGAAAGGGAGGGGGCCACCAATGATCCTACTGGCTGTCTTCACTATCCTGTTTAGCTGTCTTTGTTCGTAAGCCTTGCAGCTCCCAAACCAGGAAGTGATGCCGTAGGTCAGTATGCTTTCAATGGTACCCCTGTAAAAGGTGGTAAGGTGAACAGTGGGGAGACCTGCGTTTCTGAGTCTCCTGAGGGAGGTGGAGCCGCTGCTGCGCTCTTTTGATGGCTGCTGTGGTGTTGGTCGTTGAGGTCAGGTCGTTCGCTAGGTGAACTCCCAGGAACTTCAGGCTGCTGACCCTCTCCACAGCAGTACCATCAATGTGCAGCGGTGTATAATGGTGTTTGCCAGCCCTCCTGAAATCAATCACCATCTCCTTCGTCTTGTCCACGTTGAGGGTGAGGTTGTGAGATCTACACCACCCTGCACGCAGCTCCACCTCCATCCTGTATGCCAACTCATTATTATCACTGATGAGACCCACCACTGTTGTGTCGTCAGCGAACTTGATGATGTAATTGTTGCTGAGTCTGGCAGTGCAGTCATGGGTAAGCAGACTGAACAGCAGGGGGCTCAGGACACATCCTTGGGGTGAGCCAGTGCTCACTGCGATGGTTCTTGATATATGGCTGCCCACCCTGACAGTCTGCTGCCACTGCGTCAAAAAGTTAAGGACCCAATTGCAGGTGCCAGTGTCCACCTTCAACAGCTTCAGCTTTTCCACCAGCTGCTGTGGAATGATTGTGTTAAAAGCTGAGCTGAAATCTATGAAGAGGATCCTGGCGTAGGTGTTCTTCTGCTCAAGGTGTGACAGCGCGAGGTGGAGTGTAGTGTCCTCTGTGGACCGGTTGGTTCTGTAAGCGAACTGTAGTGGGTCCAGGTTGGCAGGGAGACAGTTTTTGATGTGCTGCATGACCAGCCGCTCAAAACACTTCATTAATATGGGTGTGTATGCCACAGGGCGGAAGTCATTGAGACAGGCTGGGTTGGGCTTCTTCGGGACGGGAACGATGATGGCACTTTTGAGGCAGTTGGGCACTACTGCCTGGCTGAGTGAGATGTTAAAAATGTCTACAAAAACATCTTTCAGTTGCTCTGCGCAGTCCTTTAAAATGCGTCCAGGGATGTTGTCCGGTCGTGCAGCTTTGCGTGGATTGTCGCTGGACGATGACAGGAGTGCTTGTGTCTGAGTGGTGTTTTTGCCTCAAAATGTGCATACAAATCGTTTAGTTCATCTGGTAGAGAGGGGTCATTTTGGCATATCTGCAGTGGGGGGGGGGGGGGGGGCTTGTAGTCAGTGATGGTATGAAATTCCTGCCACAAGCGACGTGTGTCTTTGTCGTTGGTGAAGTGGCTGTTTAGTTTTATGCACACAGCCTCTTCGCTTTCCTGATCCCCCGGGACAGATTTCTCCATGCCAGTTTGTATGCTGCGTTGTCCCCAGATTTAAATGCAGCATTTCGGACTCTCAGCAGAGAACAAACTTCCCCAGTTAGCCAAGGTTTCTGATTGGCACACCTCTTGATGGTTTTAACCTCAGTCACATCATCAATGCATTTATTAATGTAGCCAATGACAGACTCTGCATATTCCTGAAGGTCAGTGCCGCTGTCACATGTTACTGCCTCTCTGAAAATGACCCACTGTGTCTTGCAGTGCTGCGGTAGCTTCCTGTGGCCACATTCTGACTTCTCTAACCATTGGCCTGCCCTGTTTCACCCTGGGTCTGTATGCAGGTGTGAGCATAACCGCCAGGTGGTCAGAGTTGCCGATATGGGGGAGGGGGGCTACTTTATATGAATCTTTGATGTTTGTGTACACCAGGTCTAGTGTGTTCTTTCCCCTGGTTGCAATATTCACATGCTGGTAGAATTTAGGCAGAGCAGATGTGAGACTTGCCTGGTTGAAATCCCCAGCTGCCATGAAGAAAGCATCTGGATGCTCCCTCTGCTGCTCACTGATGTTGTTGTAGAGTTCTGTCATAGCTTCCTTCACGCCCGCGCTCGGTGGTACATAAACGGCCGTTATGAAGACTGCCGTCAGCTCCCTCGGCAAGTAGAAGGGTCGGCATTTCAGTCATTAGCTCTACGTGGGGTGAGCAGTGAGTGGAAACCACCACAGCATCCCGGCACCACAATCTGTTGATGTACACAGCCAGGTCACCTCCCCTTAGCTTACTGGCTAGCGAAGCTACTCTGTCAGCTCTGTGTAGCATTAGCCCCTCCAACTGGATCGCAGCGTCTGTGATGTTCTGGTTCAGCCAGGTCTCCATGAAAACATAGACACAGCAGTTCCTCACGCTACGTTGAGAAGCTCTCCACACTCCGATGTAATCCATCTTGTTGTCGAGGCAGCGGACATTTGCCAACATGAGTGTAGGCACTGCTGGTTTGTGTGGATTAGCGATTAGCCTAGCGTGGACTCCTCCGCACTTGCCCCGCTTCCGCATCCTGTCACACCGCTTACGGTGATTCCTCACCAGGGTTGCTCCAGGTGCAGTCGCAGCCTTCCTTGGGCCTATACGTCGTAGAAGTCCAAGCTCGCCCAGTAGGCTCAGCAAGTGTTTGTCGTAACAAGAAACTTTGTTTCGGATATCCAACAGAAACTGTCGTTCATACTGTCGCACATATCTATACTTTCCTTCCACACACTTTGCAATCACACCACTCGCTCCAATATCACACGAAAGCACTGCATTTCCACTGAGAGAGGCCGTCGCAAACATCGGTCACGCCACCATCTTATGTATCTTATTATACAGTATTATACAGTAGGTGATTATATGATACAGCTCCTACAAGATGCGCTAAATCATCTATAACTCATTAGATTCCCATTGACATTGTGTAATTGCTTGAGAAAAATAAATAAATAACATTTTGAGATGTCGCTGACTCACCTGTCTGTAGCCTACCATAATCACCCTGACCAAAACTATGTTGATGTGCGTACCTAACGATTCATCATGGTAGATTTCATCAACCTGAAACAAGAAAACCAAACAGTATTAAATTAGATATAAACAAGCTTCTGCTGGGTGAGTCAGGTATGCATTTCATCCTTTGTCTTACAGCTCCCAGCTGATTATTTTTCTCTTTAACCAATTAAAAATCATAATCATAATCATATTTAAATATGTAGAAACATATGATTTACGCCCAGAATCATGCACTATAAAGGAATGCCTGCAGTTTCTGATGAAAGCTGCATCAAATGTTTCCAACGACCACATCTTTCTCCAGACCAGTTTCACAATGATTTTATCTGGCGATGATTGAAGGTGCATACAGAGGAGATCCAATGGTTCCAATTTCTAGGCTTTAATGTTTTGGAGATACATAAAAAATGATGTTTGCATTTTCTAACACAATATTTTACACAATTCTCTTCATCCCTATATTGTTTTCTTGATTTATGTTCTTGGAACTTGCAATTAAAACATTCATTGTAGTGTTCATATCAGATTGCTTTTAATGGACAATGCCCAGTCACCATTGGAGGCAAATAAATTAAAATTGTAGTCCATGAACTTAAAGAAGGCGAGAAACTATTCACCATGAACGATGGTGATCTCCTTGGACTGCAGAGACCTAGACCCACGTAACTAGTACAGCAGCTGGAAAAATGATCACGATTAAAGCACTGGACTGTTGCAAAAAGCCCATCTTCAGGAAAAAAAAACTAAGCTGCTCTTTCTTGGTCTCTTCGATAAATGATTCATTCAACAAAAATGTGGTTGATACTAAACTGTCTTCTGATGTACCCTGCAAAACCAAGTTCATTTAAAGCCATCCATCAGCCATCCATCACTGATGTGAACAAAGTATTTGCCAATATACTCAGCCAATTCAACAAATATCTATGGACATGCCTCAGTTGGGAATATTTCCCCCAAAACTCAGTAACGAACAGATTTATAATCATATCTATGAAATGATAACTCGCATGCCATCATTCTAGGCTCCTCTATCATAATCATAGAAATCATCTTATCCCATTCATTGGACAGATCCACTAGACATGCAAGAATTAACAGGAAGAAGTGGTTTGGTTATCTGTAACATTGACTACAGACCCATGGAAATTCAGGACACTGGAGCAAATTACAACTTCTTGCCTTCCATCAGCTGGTCAATTGGTATTTCTTCGTGGTAAACACCATTTGGAATGGCTGAGAAGGAAGGATGCACACATATGCTCAGCGGGTAACGTTCTTCATAGCAAATACAGTTTTGCTAGCATTAGTATTGAATAAACTGGCCAACTTCAAAAGGATACCGCTTGCCAACCTGCAGATCTAAGAGCCTGAATGTATAAAAGTCTGTAGGAAGGAACAGCAGATGCTGGTTTAAACCGAAGATAGACGCAAAATGCTGGAGTAACTCAACGGGACAGGCAGTATCTCCGGATAGAAGGAATGCGTGACATTTCGGGTCCAGGCACTCGGGTCTCGACCCAAATCATCACCCATTCCTTCTATCCAGGTTTGATGCCTGTTCCGCTGAGTTACTCCAGCATTTATGTGTAAAAGTCTTGGCTTTTCCCCCACCAATTTATCATTTGAGATGGCATCAGTCCATTTCCATCATCGCCTAAGGCAGGATTTTGTGGAAGACAAGGCTCCATTGTACTGTGTAATATGATAACAATGCTGAATGGAAGAGATTCAGAATAATTAATATAACTCAAACTGGCCCTCCTCTTGCTACTAACATCATTGTGCCTTCACCTTTACCATTTCAAACACAGAGGAAACACCTACCAGTGTCCCTCCTCAACATCACTCTCCTTCATCTAGCCACATAGAAAGAGCACAATGACAAATATACGTGGTACAGGAAGCGCACATATTGTAATGGCTAAAACCAAATATTTCATTGGTTCTGTCAGGCTAAAATCATAGCAGAGGACCAAGGATGTTTGAGTGCCAGCTCCTCAAACAGCAACGACACAAATTAGTTGCTGGATGATTAATACAGACGAAGATAGCTATTCATAGATGAGAAGTTTGATGCGCTGCACATTGAAATGCTAGGCATCTCATCCAGTCAGACTAAGAGATCAGAAATCATAAGCTCCTTATTAATTGTTGTAAGACAGAAAGGCAGAATATTATTCACGAGACAGACTGGGGATATAGATATCCTTGTGCACCAGTCAGAATCAAAGGCGCAGGTCATGCAAGCTGTAAAGGAGGAAAGTAGCTTGCTTTTCATTGCAAGACGTTTTGAGTGCAAAGGAAAGATTGCCTAACTACAATTGTGCTGGATAGTACTGCTGTAGCTTTGGTCTCCTTACCCACGAAAATATATATTTGCATAGAAGAGGTGTGCTAAAGACTCATCAGATGAATTGCTGAGACATTTGCTCGATTTATAGCATTTGTAGGTTTTTTTAATGATGTTGCAACTGTCATTAAGAAAGATTAGATCAACTAGCCTGTATTCACTAGTTCTAGAACAAAGAGGGGAGATCGTATTGAAACAGACACAAATTCTGAAAGAATAGATTAAAAAGGAAGGTGCTTCTGGAGAAACAAGGAACTGCAGATGCTGGTTTACAAAAAATAGGACAAAGTGTGGGAGTAACTCAACAGGTCAGGCAGCATCTCTGGGGAACAAGGATTGGTGACGTTTCAGGTCAGACGGAGGAACAGAGGTGTCTCAGTCTCAGGATATAGAGTAGGGCATTTAGCTTGGAGATGAGAGGAAACTTCCTCACTCAGAATATCTGCCATAGAAAGCTGTGCAGGTCAAGCCGGCAAGGAGTTACATGGATGTCTCCACACAAATGACAAGGAGTATGGGAAAAGAATGAGAAGCTGAAGGACCAGCCATGATTGTTTTGAATGTCCTGCTTTTCTAAGCATGTACCTGCTCTGAATGTTGAATTCGGGTTACAGAGCTGTTTCCTTCGTGCCAGCATATGTGCTTTGTTAGATTGTTGGTGGTACAAACTCAACACACATTTTATTCAAGGGACAGGGTCTGTGGGCTTCAGTCATTCCAACACTAGAATTGTTCGTCATGTCTGCCCTGCCTAGGCACCTCTCCTCTAGCTTCTGCCGCACATGAAAGCCCTGCATTACAGTTTTCAAGGATGAGACCACAATCAAATAAACATAGCAGCCCAGCTGCCCCACTCATCTAACACATTTGCTTCAATGTAGATATAACTTAGTTTATTATCACCGAGGTACAGAGAGAAGAACCTTTTTTTGCTGCATTTTATCCAGTCATTGGAAAGACTATACATGATTACAATCAAGTCAGCCTCAGTGTACAGATATACGTGATTAAAGGAATTATATTTGGTGCAAGATTAAATCCGGTAACCCAGTCCGGTTAACGATAGTCTGAGGGTCTTCAGTGAGGTAGATTCTAGTTCAGGACTGCGCTCCCGTTGGCGATGTGATGGTTGAGTTGCCTGATAACAGCTGGGAAAAAATTGTCCCTGAATCTGGAGGTATGCACTTTCACATTTCTGTACCTCTTGCCTGATGGTAGAGGGGAGAAGAGGGAGTGTCCGGGGCGACTCATCCTTGATTATGCTGGTCGCCTTGCCGAGGCAGCATGATGCAGATAGAGTCAATGGAAGGGAGGTTGGTTTGTGAGCTGCATCCACAATTCTCCACATTTCTTGTGGTCTTGGATGGAGCTGATCCCAAACCATGATGTGATGCATCCCGATAAAATGCTTTCTACAGCGCATCTGTAGAAGTTGGTGAGAGTTGTTGGGGACATGCCAAACTTCCTAAGCCTCTAAGAAAGTAAAGGCTTTGGTGTGTTTTCTTGGCAATTTCTTCAATATGGCAGGTCCAGGACAAGTTGCTGGTGATATTTACCCCTAGTATGTATTAGATATTCTAGGCCATTTTGATATGTAAGTTTGTAGATGGCATTATAGCAACAAATCTGTTATATGTTGGTACAATAAGGACTTGATATTCACTAATTAAATAAACACTAAAAGTCCATTTTATTTGATAGCTTACATTAGCAATAGTGAGAGATTAATGTGATGCAGGCCCTATGTCCATGACACACTAAGTCCATGACAACTATCTAGCACCCATTTGCTGGAGTAAACCTGTTTTATTTTCCATATGTGTCTCAAAACAGATTCTATCACTCATCTACATACAATGAATAATTTTAAATGGTCAATTAACTGACCAATCCACACATCTTTGGGATGTGGGAAGAAACCAGAATACTCATAAACGCACGCAGAGAGTTTAGTTTAGTTTAGTTTAGATATAGAGCGCAGAAACATGCCCTGCGTCCCACCGAGTCCACACTGACCAGCGATCCCTGCACATTAACCCTATCCTACACACACTAGGGACAATTATTTGCACTTATACAAAGCCAATTAACCTACAAACCTACAGGTACGTCTTTGGAGTGTGGGAGGAAACTGACGGTCTCGGAGAAAGCCCACATAGTCTCCGGGAGAACATACAACATCCGTACAGACAGAACCCGCAGTCGGGATCGAATGCTGTTCTCCGGCACTGCAAGCGCTGTAAGGAAGCAACTCTGTAAATTCCAGAGACAACTCAAAGGTCAGAATTGGGCAAGGGTTACTGGATTTCTGAGGCAGCAGTTCTATTTACTGCAACCCCATGCAACCCATTGGGGGGAACATGTTGTGCTTCAACTGTGCACAATTAACATGAAAATTGCAAATTGCTCTGAGATATTAGCTTAGCTTTCATTTTGTGAGATGAGATGATAGATATAAATTTACTACTTTAGTTCTTACATGAAGAGCAATGTGATAATTTTATTGCACTTTAAGGTGACAGACCTCGGAGCTTAAATTTAAAGTCTATTTGGTTTAGGCCCTGGCTAAGCAAACATCTTGAGCAGTCAGATTAAAAAAAGCAAATCTTTCCTCAACTCTGAATGGTGAAACCTTTCTCCCTTAGCAATGCATATAGTAACCTTGTTTAATCAAAAGAAATATTGCCTTAATCTGTGAAAACACTTCTTGTGCTTTAACAGCTTCATACAGAATGAATGTGTTGACACTGGATGTGGTTCAATAGCTGAAGAAAGACGTGAGAGGCTGCTGATATAGAACAACAAACTGACTTGTTGTGAAAAGATAAATATTCCAGTTCTGACATCAGCAAAGGACAAAGCTAACATTGAGAAGGCTTATTCACAGACTGGTACCAAGGCACGGATCAATCGCTTGGCAATGAGGAGTCTCCAGAAAAGCATCACATTTAGTTGTACTGCATCTATCAAAAGAGAAAGCTTTTTAAAATTTCTCATTACTTGATAATCTGCACTCAATCATTACTAATCTGCACTCAATGGTATTGAATTATCTGCCAAGGCAGCTTCACCAAGTAGCCTATATGAAAGGTAACATTCCTGGGATTGCATTCTGAAAATGTGAAATATAGTTAAGAATAATATTCCAGTCTCCTTAAATATAGAAACATGCTCATATTGGATTGAGAATCTTTCACCAAATTGTGTGCAAACTCACTGGTAAAATGTAAAGCTCTTCGGATCAAAGTTTATTTCTGGTAAAGGAGATTATTCACTGTACCATAGGGCCCAAAAAGAAAAATAAGCCTGCCATTGTTAGTTTGCTTTTTCAATGTCCATACGTAGATTGCTATTCGTATTATATTTAATATTGTTACGAAGAAAGATCTACATATTAAGTATCTTACCAGTAAAAATTAAAATGTCAATTTCTTGAATCTGTTCTCATTTAGCCTCACGGACAAAAATGCCATAACGTTAATTTCCCAACTAACAATGTGTTAAGGTGACTTTTGATATAAAACAAAATTTCAATAATCAGCTAAAAAGATCCATTATTTCTGGATTTGTACATAATTAATTAAAGCATTATTGGAATGCTTATTCCAATAATTGCACGAGTCCTCAATTAATGCACTATTGGAAAGAAAAGGGTGGAGTTAGGGATATCGTCTGCCAGAAATCCCAGGAAATGGAGTTTCTAAAATTAATCCGAAAATGCATGAACATTTTGGTTGCTGAATAGGTTTTACTGAGGGGCATTCTCCCAGCTTCAATCCACAGCCTCTTCCAATCTACACTGGACCAGCAGTGTGGTGTTGACATTTATTTCCGTGTCCCTACGTTTTACAAACCGGTACTATTCAGTGCATACATATAAACATTAGGTAAGAATAGAGTCAGGCTTGTGTGATATCTTCCATAGCCAAATACTCTAGCTGTGCTCTTAACCAACGCCAACAAATAATGCTTTTAATTGTTCTCATAACCACAGGACTGAACTTGAGGTGTGGAGCAAAACAATTAGGGTCAAGTCAAGTGAGTTTATTGTCATGTGTCCCTGGTAGGACAATGAAATTCTTGCTTTGCTTGAGCACAACAGTATGTAACTTGTCCTTTAGTATGCAAGTATACCTTTAGTATACCCAAGTATTTGTGTGATGGTCTGGGCTGCAACCAGAATTCTCTGCAATTTCTTGTGGTCTTGGATGGAGCTGTTACTAAATCATGCTGTGATGAACCCTGACAAAAAGCTTTCTACGGCGCATATGTAGAAGTTAGTGAGAGCATTTGGGGACAAAAACCCAAGTTCAACAAATCAGATCTTATTATTAATTATAGATGCCACATTCTTTAAAAAATAATTGGTATTAGTAAGATGAGCACTACATCCTCAAACATTTAAATATTCTCAGCTTTTGGGGGGAAAAATGATTAAAGTGTGTCCATCTTCCACTTTGTGAATTAATTTTGGTGACTGTTTAGTTAAGTTTATTGTCACATGTAGCGATGTACAGCGATGAGCTTTTGTTGCGTGGTATCCAGTCAGCAGAAATAAATACAGTGCATTCAGCAAGTATTCAGACCCCTTCACTTTCTCCACATTTTGTTATGTTACAGCCTTATTCTAATATGGATTAACTTCATTCTTTTTAATCATTAATCTACACACAATACCCTAGAATGAAGAAGCGAAAACAGGTGTTTAGAAATTGTTGCAAAGTAATTGAAAATAAATAACTGAAATATCACATTTACATAAGTATTCCAACCCTTTGCTATGACACTCAAAATTGACCTTAGGTGCATCCTACTTCCATTGATTATCCTTGAGATGTTTCTACAACTTGATTGGATTCCACCAGTGGGAAATTAAATTGATTGTACATAATTTGGAAAGGTACACACCCGTCTATATAAGGTCCCTCAGTTAACAGTGCATGTCAGAGCAAAAACCAAGCCATGAAGAAGAAGGAATGTCCGTAGACCTCCGAGACAGGATTGTGTCAAGACACAGATCTGGGGAAGGGTATAAAACAATTTCTGCAGCATTGCAGGTCCCGAAGAGCACAGTGGCTTCCGTCATTCTTAAATGGAAGAACTTTGGAACCACCAGGACTCTTCACAGAGCTGGCCGCCTGGCCAAACTGAGCAATCAGGGGAAAAGGGCCTTGGTCAGGGAGGTGACCAAGAAACTGATGGTCACTCTGACAGAGCTCCAGAGTGCCTTTGTGGAGATGGGAAAAGCTTTCAGAAGGACAACTATATCTGCAGTACTCCACCAATCAAGCCTTTATGGTAGAGTGGCCAGACGGAAGCCACTTCTCAGTAAAAGACACATGACAGCCCTGTGGAGTTTGCCAAAAGGCACCTAAAGGACTCTCAGACCATGAGAAACAAGATTCTCTGGTCTGGTGAAACCAAGATTGAACTCTTTGGCCTGAATGCCAAGCGTCACGTCTGGAAGAAACCAGGCACCGCTCATCACCTGGCCAATACCATACCTACAGTAAAGTATGGTGGTGGCAGCATCATGCTGTGGGGATATTTTTCAGCGGCAGGAAATGGGAGACTAGTCAGGATCGAGGGAAAGATGAACGGAGCAAAGTACAGAGATCCTTGATGAAAATCTGCTCCAGAGCGTTCTTCTTCTTCTTGCATATGGTGTGCACAGCCTAAAGTTGTAGGCAACTTGTTCTATTAGATCTTATTTGATTGTGCACGCCGGGTTGATTGCATTCGTCGAAACAGGGCGGACCACATGAAGGTTGCAATCTTCCACCCCCTCCAGAGCGTTCTGGACCTCAGACTGGGGCGGAAGTTCACCTTCCAACAGGACAATGACCCTCACCACAAAGCCAAGACAACGCAGGGGTGGCTTCGTAACAAGTCAGTGAATGTCCTTGAGTGACCCAGCCAGAGCACGGACTTGAACCCGGTCGAACATCTCTGGAGGGACCAGAAAATTGCTGTGCATCGACGCTCCCCTTCCAACCTGACAATCTGCAGAGAAGAATGGGAGAAATTACCCAAATACAGGTGTGCCAAGCTTGTAGCATCATACCCAAGAAGACTTGAGTCTGTAATCGCTGCCAAAGGTGCCTCAACAAAGTATTGAGTAAAGCGTCTGAATACTTATGTAAATGTGATATTTCACTTATTTATTTTTAGTTACTTTGCAAAAATATCTAAACATCTGTTTTTGCTTTTTTATTATGGGGTATTGTGTGTGGATTGGTGATAAAAAAAATGAATTTAATCCATTTTAGAATAAGGCTGTAACGTAACAAAATGTGGAAAAAGTGAAGGGGTCTGAAAACCTTCTGAATGCACTGTACATGGTTACAATTGATCCATTTACAGTGTACAGAGAATAACGTTCAGTGCAAGGTAACGCCAGCAAAGTCTGATCAAGGAAAGTCTGAGGGTCACCAAGCAGGTAGATAGTAGTTTACCACTGCTCTCTGGTTGTGGTAGGATGATTCAGTTGCTTGGTAACATTTTTACATCTTGAAAAACATTTTTTTTAAATTCGCTACATGTGATTTGAGTTTTCTGCTTTTAGTTGAGCAGGTCACAGGACAAGAAGACAAAATGTTCTGTTTTTCTTGTATAAACTTCTGCTTTTGATAGTATTTTAGTTAATACAATAAAAAAAAATTATAGACCCAAGTCCCAGCTGGGAGTAAATTTTTCTTCCCGCATGCTGTGATACATGATGCCATATATTTCTTGCCAAAAGACCAGGAAGGCTGTACAGTTCAAGAATAAAGCGCCAATTTTAAATGACCAGTGGAGATTATTTATGTTCGGTCTACGAATGTAAAAGTAGATAACTTTTTATGCTCCCTTTTTATTTCTAATAGATGCTTTGCACCAGGTTACATTGAGTCTATAGCATATAGACAAACTAATTGGCCCTTTTCTAGACTGCATTTATAAACCAGAAAAAAGCTTCCCCATCCATCATCTCAACCCCATGTGATCATCTTGCTCCCCTTACATAGAAACATGCCATTAGTCTCAATTGCAGTCAACTTGTTATTTATACAGGAACAGTCATATATCTCTGTACATAGGCTTTTTCGGTATAATACAAGGAGCCGTCCATAAATTACAGGACACATTGCAAAGATAGACTATTTTATAAATAGGTGTACACAAGTGGCATTATAAAGAGCTAGTTCACATACTTATAATTCCTTTTGTCAATGGTGTTATTTAGTTGTATTGTCCGTCAATTTGCTTGGAGCAAATTATACCACAGACAGTAATGAAACATATGTACAGAATTCATACATCAACAGAGAGAAAAAGAGGGTGCGTTTTAGGTTGGTGACCTATTATTAAAGGGAGAAATAGATGATTTGACTATTTTCCAGTCTCTTTTCGCTACAGGCATGTGGAAAGGGGGCTAAACCCTCATCATAATGGACCACGCGGGGGTGGGGGGATGAGATGGGAAGGGTGTCCATTATTGCCTATTGTCCACTGTAACTGAGGGATTACAAGTAGTGGAAACAAAGAACTGCATAGACACAAAATGCTGGAATAATTCAGCGTGTCAGGCAGCATCTCTGGAGAAAAGAACTGCATATGATAGTCAATACACAAAAGAACACAGAGTGCTGTGGTAACTCAGCAGGTCAGGCAGCATTTCTGGAGAACATGGATAAGTGATGTTTTGGGTTGGGACCCATCTTCAGAATCTCGGTCTGGAACTGGGCCTGGAACACAGGTGAGTTGAGGCAAGGATCGTGAGGCATTGGTTACAGTCCATGGGCAGCTGGAGTGCAGGTAAGGATCAGTGGTGTCGGTAGGGGTGGCCTGGCAGCGGCCGAGGAGGTAGTGCAGGTGGCGTCGGCAGCTCGGCCTGGCGATGAAAGTCCGTCCTCTATAACTGAAATCCGTTATAAAGAGGTTATAAAAACGAGGGTTTACTGTACCTGTTCTTTGAGGATGCGTGAAATTAACTGCAAACCAGTTGATCTGATGCAATTTTAGCAAGGTCCTTCACAAAGTTAATTGACAACGAGGAAGAATGTTACAGGACGATAGGTCAAATAGAAATGATTTTAAAAAAGGTTGTGGATAAGGCAAGAACAAAAGCCAGCGCAGATATGTGTGCATTTGAGAAAGATAAAGAGTGGCAGAATACATAATAATGTTTTTATAAGATATAAAATAGTGTAGAGACAGAGAGGTCTTTCCACTGTTCATGAAGGTAGTAAGACATAAATAAAGTGGATAATAAGGCATATGGGACCCTTGCCTTAAGCCAAAGAATGCAGGTTCAGGGAGGTCACTCAAGAATTATATTAAATATTAAATAAGCCAGTAGAATAAAACTGATAAAAATTAATCTGCTAATGGAGTATGATGAGATAAAGAACCATTGAACCATTCTGAAGAAGGGTCTCGACCTGAAACGTTGCCTATTCCTTCACTCCATAGATGCTGCCTCAGCCGCTGAGTTTCTCCAGCTTTTTTGCCATTGAACTTACAAGGATATTTCCAGTATTGGAATACATTAATTATGCAGGTAAATTTACTTAACTTGGAAGGACACAAAGTCTTGAAGTAACTCGGTGAGTTAGGCAGCATCTCTGGAGAACATGGATAGGCAGCATTTTCGGTAGGGGCCCTTCTTCGGACTGGACTTGGGAACAAATGAAACTTGGGGGCAATTTAAATGAGCTGTATCCATATTATAAATTTAAGGAGAAAGACAATTATAAAATTATAAAATTCTGAAGAAGGGTTTTGACCCGAAACGTTGCCTATTTCCTTCGCTCCATAGATGCTGCCTCACCCACTGAGTTTCTCCAGCATTTTTGGCTACCTATAAAATGACATAGTAGTTCCGACAAAGACCAAAGCAAATGTTTTAAAGATATTTCACTGCTAATCACCAAACCCAACCCAATATGGGCAACGTATACCAATTGAATCAGTCAGATTTTATTTGTTGTATGGAGAAAAGGCAATTGGCAAATACTAAACAATATACTCTGTTCCCTCTTTGGACATTAAATGTAAGTGGTTAGGAAGGGAAAGAATTAGGAATCCAGCAGCAGGATTTCTTAATTTTCAGTTATTGGTACAAAATAAAAATAAGTGCCACCGTAAAGTGTTATTTACACAATGCAGATGCAGTTAAGATATTGACAACTCTACAAATCATTTGATTAACAGTAGTTCTAGATCTGTTTTAAAGGATCAACAGTTGATTACTCAGGCAACAATGTCTTTTTTTAAACTATATACAAGTTGGTGGACAAATTTAAAGACATCAATTAAACTACTTTTCCCCAGAAATTATAATGTTCACGTAAGGGAATAAGGCTAAAGCATAAAGAGACATTAGAGTTGAGTGGCACTTGGGATTGGGGCTGCTGTTCATTAGATTTATACCAATGCCAACTGTTTAAACTGCTGATATGATTCAATTTATCATAAATGTTGTAATAGAAGCACTGTAACTATCATCCATCAATCTGAAAAGCTGATGTTGGTTATTTAGGTATGCAAACAGCATTAGTTTAAAAAAAATGCAAGGAATTGCTTCGTGGCAAATATATTTGGCCACTAGCTTGTTTAGAAAATAGTCAGGAACTATACCTTGGCAGCAGTTTTCAGATCGGTCATCCTTCTTCACTTTCAGAGCCAGGATCGTGGGGTTCTGGTACTCTCAGTTGTCTGCTTCAGACACCACTTTTAATAATATGGCAGGAAGTTGAATGTAGCGGTGCAGGGTCAAGACCCTTCCATTATATGGGAATCATTCAACTCAAATTATTTTCATTTATAACAAAAGGAATGCACGTGGTGATCTTGAAACTATTGTGCTCTGTGTGAACAGTCCCCGAGGAAGCCTGTTGTGCTGGCAACAGTTCCCAATAAATGATAAAGATGTGCAAACTTTAACTATTTGAAACAAATCAAGACAGCAGGAATACTAATTTACCTCACTTTGCATGTGAATAGGAACGTTTCTGGGTTACTGTATTGTATTCTCCCAAATTGCCGCTTCTCAGATGCACAAAAACAAAATCCATTAACTTCCATTTTTCTCTAAACTTTTCCCTCCATCTAAGCAGAGTGGATCTTCACTGCTCAATAGTGCATATAACAGTGCCGATACACCCACAGAAATACATGAAGTGATAGTAATTTACTGGTGTAAAAGATCAAGCAAATACTCCACGAGTCACTTAAATAAGGTACACTTGTACTACTAGATCTTGTTACATTCATCTATCATCTTAATGGATCTCTGCAAACTAGCATCTGTTACAAATTGGAAAACACATTTGTCATTTGGACAGCGAGATCCCGGAAAAAAAGTGATAATGCCCAGATGCATAATAAATGTTGCTTGAGGGATAACACTAGGATGAAAACTCACTACTTGATACAGTACAAAGGAATATCTTGTGTCCATCCAAAAGAAAGTGTGGTTTGGTATAATTTTTCATTAAAAATTTGACATCTATGACAAGGCTTTCATTGTTAGCAGGTGTGCCACCTGGTTTTTGCCCCAAGTGCCTGGTTGGGCACCTGGTCATAGATTTCCTTGATAATAGTTCCAAAGAATAGTCATAAACCAAAAGCAAAGTTCTACACATTATACTTGTTCAAAATTGATGTAAAAATGACCAGAACCTTAGATACAGCAGGAAATTAATTGGGTTTTTAAGACTTTGCTTTAATTCTCAGAGACCATTCTCGACCCGAAATGTCACATATTCCCTTTCTTCAGTGATGCTGTCTGACCCGCTGAGTTACTCCAACTTTTTGTCTAATTCCAGTTCTATCTATTGTTTTCAATCCTTTCTATCACTGCAATAATGCAAGTTATTAGCATTTGAAATACTTCTTGTTGCAGACTCTTAAACATACTGAACCAATGCTTGGTATTGGTTTATTATTGTCATGTGTACTAGAATACATTGAAAAACTTTGCTTTGTGTGCAATCCAGGCAAATCACACAAACCATGAGAACAATCAAACCATGGACAAGTAAAAAAGGTAGTCCAAAAAGACAAACATCCTCCTGACCTGGACTGGATGTATTAGGGGGATTGCATGCCTAAGGTAAAAATGAACTAGTCGGGATCAGGGAATTAGAAATTAGGATCAGAAGTTCTAACAACATTCAAGGAACTAAATATCATCCAGACCAATACAAAGTCTGCTTGATCAACAACTTAAATACTGATTCCCTCTTCTACTCCTGCACAGCAGCCAATTGCCATGGCCTTTTTGACAGGACCACAAGCTTTACCATCTAGAAAAACACACGAAGCAGGCACATGGGAACAGTATCATCTGCTATTTCATTCCAAGTCACACAATGCTGAATTTTAAAGTATATTGCTTCATAGTTTTTGGACCGAAACCCCCTTCTTAACAGTACCATTAGCAGAAAAGGTTCAAGAAAATAATTCATTGTCCAGCTGTTCTATGACACAAACTGGGTGGTCCACCTTTCCTAATCATTAGACAAGTGGCCATTTTGTTTTTGAACAATAAATATAAATATACGTTTCACATTTGAATCCTGCCATTAAACTCTCCAGTTAGTGCACCATAAACCAAGCAACTAAATTACAAAGATCTCTACTTTTTCGTTTTTGTTTTATTCTTACTTTGCCTTTGCCTTAATTCCTTCTTTTCATGCATGCTTTTTTTATTTTCTAAATTTTATTTCACACGGATACAAATAACTAGAAGATACAAGGTTCCATAGCCACCAAAATTTCGAAGAAGTCGTAGCTCAAATAATAGTGAGTAATTTCATTTAAATGACTCAAAATTTATCTTTGCAGCAATTGCTGTTCCATGATGTCTTATTCAATTTGATTTTTCAACGCTCACAATTATTTATTGCAATAAACATATGGAAGCGAGTCCACAACAAGGAAAATGATGAAAAAAATGTATGCACAGATTTGTAATGATTTCCTTGTTTCCTGTAACTGTTACTTCGAAGCACTTCATTGGCCAGCAAGAAATTCAGACTTGATATTCAAGCCAAAACAGGACTCGAAATTAACGGTTGCCCGGGTGCCAATGGCCACCTAAAGTGCCGCCGGGCAACCTAAATGCCGAGTCATTTTGCCCGGCTGGGCACTGCAGATACTGGTTTATACCGAAGATAGACACAAAAAACTGGAGTAACTCAGCAGGTCAGGCAGCATCTCTGGAGAAAAGGAACGTGACATTTTGTGTCAGCGGCGACGGCGGCTGTAGTGCGGGGCAAAGATACTAGGTGCGGGGTGATGGAGGGTCGGAGCGAATGACGGGCCCCGCGCAGCAGCAGCGACAACACCTCCTCCCGCACCCCGCCCGCCCTGATAGCGGCCGCTGCTAGCCACTCCGCCAACGGCGATAACCGCTTTCAAAACAAACCCTCCCGCACGGCGAGGATGGGAGGAGGGAGGGAGGGAGGGAGGAAGGGAGAGGCCCCCTTTCGCTGTCTGAAGCACCTGCACCGCTCGGCCCCGCACCTTCCTGTTGGCTGGTGAAGGAGGGGAAGCGGTGGCGAGATCTCAACTGCCTCCCCCTTTGGTGGCGGCACTTGGCGGTGGACAGGGATGGCCAAGGCAGCGGGGCGATAATGGCGGTGTTGACCGAGGGGCACTGACCTTCCTTCCTCCCCACCTCCCACGCCCCCCTCTCTCTCTTGTACCCCCCCTCCACCCCCCTTATCTTGGGACCCATCCTCTCCATCCCACACTGATCCCCATTCCCGCCTCTATTCAATCCTCACTGACATCCCCCGTGCTCCCCTCCCCATCTACCCCCCCCCCATCTATTGATCCTGCACTGATCTCCTTATCCACCTCGCATTGATTCTCCTGCCACCCCTCATCCATCCTACACTGGTCCACCAATTCATCCTATACTGACCCCCCTTCCCATCTATCCTGCACTGCTCCCCCATCCATCCTGTACTGCTCCCATCCATCCTGTACTGACCCCCCCATTCATCCTGCACTGCACCCCCCATCCATCCTGTACTGATCATCACATTCATCCTGTATTGCTCCCCCCATCCATGCTGTACTGATCCTCCCATTCATCTCATACTGACCGCCCCTGCATTTATCCTACACCAATCCCCCATCCATCCTGTAGTAAACTCCCCATTCATCTTTTACTGATTCCCCTCATTCATCCTGTACTGATCCCCTCATTCATCCTGCACTGATCTCCCGATCCATCCTGTACTGACCCCCCCTATTTATTCTGCATCGATCCCCCCATCCATCCTGTATTGATCTCCCCATTCATCTTTTACTGATCCGCCCATTCATCTTTTACTGAACCCCCCATCCATCCTGTACTGATCCTCCCATTCAAGAAGGGTCTCGACCCGAAACGTTGCCTATTTCCTTCGCTCCATAGATGCTGCCTCACCCGCCGAGTTTCTCCAGCATTTTTGTCTACACCCATTCATCCTGTACTGACCCCCCCGCCCCCATCCATCCTGCACAGATCCCCCTCCGTCCATCCCGTACTGATCCCCCCATTCAACCCCACTGACATCCCCCGCGCTCTCCCCTCACAATTTACCTACTCCAACCAACACATACTAATTCCCCTGCCTCAATCCATCCATTCCGCACCGATTGCCTTCTCAACCCCCCCCGCCCCCCCCCCCCCCCCCCCCCCGCCATCTATCCATCCCGCACTGATTCACACACATCCCCCTGACCCTACTGTGCTGGAAATGTCTTCTAAGCGAACATTGACTATGTTTGATAACGGGAATGCAATCAAATGTGTTTTAATTCCCAATGTAATTATTTGATTTAATCCATAAAGATGGATTAATTAAATTGTGAACACGTGAAACATTAAAAACGCAGTGTTCGATTGTCACTGCTACTGTTAACACGTTATTACAGATTTCATTTTAACGGCAAATCAATGCTCTTAATATGCAGTATCTGTACTGTGGTTATTTAATGAGCAACATTCACAACTCTTCGTTGGATTTATCCAGGTTTTACTTCTACAGTCGGTCATATACATCATAAATTTGGTCAGGAGATATTTCAGTTAAAATGTTAACGTTAATTCTGGTGGGAATGATGGAAACAGGGTTTATCAATAATTTTTTTTAAATCTGGTGCATACAAACTGAATATCTTCATTGCTGTTCACAAAACATATATCTAATCTGAATGTCCGGTAATGTGGTGTTTTGACACCTTTAAACATATTACCAAAAGAACATTTGCTGCAGTTATGTCCTTTGGCCATCTCTTGTCAGTTAGTGTAATGTTTAACCTGTCAGATGGGTATAATCGGTTTTAACAGCTATTGTCATAAAATGCCTTTAGAAATTTCCTTGCAACCTGTATATTTTGTTGTGGATAAATTATGTGGGAAGCGAGAGTGTTTCTGTACCAATAGCAATAACGACCCATGCTATGGCCATGTCATGATAATTTTCGGTCCTTCACAGAAAACATGCTTGAATCAATCTGTAGTGTGCATGGTTAAGCCTATATGCTACCATGGTCCAGGATTTATTGACACAGGTTGATCATATGTTGAATAATGCAACCACATTTTGTTTGGAAGTTGAAAGAAATAATAGAAATTGCATTAATTGCAATGTGTAAAAAGAGTTGCGATATTGTATTATAACTTTGTGGTATATATCATGTCTTGATTGAATATGTTTAGTTTGTGACTTTATTTGAAGCAGAAATAATATGTGAATGCTTCATTGAGCATACAATGCAGAGCATGAACCTGCAGAGAGTGGTGAACACCGCCAAGTCTGTCATGATTTGCTATTTCTATCCATCCAGTCCTTCTTTGCTGTGTTTTGCATTGGGAAGGCTGGAAGTATTATCAAGGATGCCTGTCACTTTGGCCATTTCCTATTCTCCCTTCTGGAGAAAATATGAACTTGATAGCTTGGGCGTCCATACTTCAGAATAGTTTTTCTCCCATTGCTATCCAACAGTTGAACTAATCATCTCTTTCAAAACCCCATTCCCAGAAATGCTGCCACGTACTCTTACTCTTAACATTACCTTATTTGGTTATCATTGTACTTCAATACTCTTTTGCATTACTCAAACTTTGCATTACAATCTTGCACCATTCTGCTGTTTGTATGTTTGTATTTTTCTTGTATTTATCATTACTGCATGTATAATGTTTACTCTGTGAGCTTGATGTGAACATTAAATTTAATTGCATCCTGGTGTATATGACTATCAACTAATCTAGCTCTTTCAAAGAGCTGGCACTGGCATGATGAGCCAAATGGCCTCTCAAACTGTGGAATTCTTTAGTTTTGCAAATATGTACATTGTGAGCAGTTGGTTTGTCAGTTTTTTGTCGTTGAGCTGCCAGCAGGGGTCAGGACAGGATATCATACATCATTTCAGTCAAGTGAGTCAATAAGCACTGTGCATTTCTGTAAAATCATCGTTGGCTAGGTCACCTGAGCTTTGCATGTGCCACAATTGGATTGATGTTTGCGTGTCAATGTAGTCTTTTTACAACCCTAATGCTTTTCTTTTTAACCAATGGGCCAGAATTCCATCGCTCCGCTTTTGAATTAGTGGTGGTGGAACGCGCTAATGCAAAAAAATGAGAACCTAAGCAAATTTAGGCATTTCAAATGGGCTTACTGAAATATAATTAACATTATAGTTATTAAGGTTCAAAGTAGGCAGGTACAGTATATGGCACATTGTGATGGGATGTGACATATTAAAGACAACCTCCCGTTCTAACCTGAAGGGCTAAGTTTAGAATTAAATTTTAAAATGCTATGCAACATTAATTTTTTGGCCCTCATTTTGTATCTCCTTTATTTTCAATACATCCTGAAGTAGTAGTGATTGTTTTTCACCAGATTGTTTAGATTGTATTTTGCAGCTGTGAACTTACTTCCAAGTCTAACCATCCTCAATGCTCCAGAGTGCAATCTCCCTTCCAATAAAACCTTGAACTTAAAAATAAACAGCTTCTTATATGTAGAAGGCAATACAACTCTGTCATCTGTGAGCAATTTCAGACTTGTGCTGGGAAGAAGCCATTCCTAAATCTCAAAAGAACAACAATTGACATTCCATGTGCATTTTGCTGTTATTGAACTAAGATATTTTTTAGTTTGCTCTTTACCAATTTTCCCATTGTTTACATTTTGTTACAGTAATAAAACTTGCTTTGGCATACTACCTTTCATAACCCCTAATATTAACAACATGTTTTAAAGCTAATTAAATACTCTTGAAACTGTTTAAATGGAGGAAATTCAGCAAAGTAATTGATTAATTTCCGTCCTGGGATAAATTAAGTTCTATCATATCATATGTTCATAATTATATATGCACTAAAATTGTTAAGACGGCACCGGCACAGTGGTAGAATTGCCGCCTTACTGCGTCAGAGACCTTGGTTCGATACTGACTCATTGCTGTCTGTAGAGTTTGTACGTTCTCCCTGTGATTTCGTGGGTTTTCTCCAGTGCTCCGGATTCCTAGCGCATTCCAAAGATGTGCAAGTTTGTAGGTTAATTGGTTTCTGTAAATTGTCCCATGTGTAGGATAGAACTAGTGTATGGGTGATCACTGGTCGGCACGGACTCAGTGGGCCAAAGGGCGCCTTTCTACAATGTATCTCGGAATTAAACTAATCAAGCTCCTTCAGAATGTTGATGGTGCCAGGCTAGCAGAGTGTCCATACTATAGGATGTTATTCATGCACCCCCAAAGCACTTTTCCTTTTTTTTAAAAAATAGAACTATTGTAAATTTTCCAGTGAACCTAGTGAGTTTGAAGGGAGTGGAAAACTGAGCACTAGTGAGTTCAAAAAGGAACCAGGTGAGTTTCAGCTTGCTAATTTCAGTTTGTCAAACAAACTGAAAATGCAGGCACAAGCAACTGCAAATCTTTGCTCAAAGACAAAACACAAAGGAACTCAGCAAGTTAGGCAGCACCCTGGGGGGAATGCACAAGCAATATTTTGGGTTGGGACACTTCGTTAGACTTAAGGAGGGTCTGAAGAAGGGTTACGATCTGAATCATTGCCTATCCATTTCCTCCACAGATGCTGCCTGGCCCTTTGGGTTCTTCCAGCACCTTGTGTTGACTGAAGGGTAAATGTACGTGCACTCCAGATACCAGATTGCTCATTGGAATCCAGCTCCAACCACACACCTACCGATGTTCTTGAACCCGAGTTTTCCCAATCCAAACGATGGCTGCACATCTGTTTCACACTCTCAGGAACAGATGAGATTATGTGGATCTGTAGAGAGGAGGACTAAGGATAACAAGGACTAATGAGCAAACCATATGCTGAACCGTTGAGTGTTCTGAACAACTGGATACCTGATTATCTGGGTTTTACTGTAATCTTTTCCAGTGATGTTAGTTGTCGTTAATAGTTGGCCAGAACAACAGGCACTGATGAAGTTTATAGCACAAAGAAGTTTAAATCAAATTCAGATCCATGCACATTTCCAGCCTTTCTGTTACAATTTTTCAGCATTTAGCTTTCTTACCAATATAAAGCTCAAGTTTTACTTTTCAATATTTTAAGTAAATTTGTTTTAAGGATGGAGATACATTTCTTATTTTAAATAGGAACAACTATCTGGAACAGCTACTCCAGTTGGAGATTGATGTATAGCTGTGAGCCAAAACTGGTGTTTCTGTCTACAAGCATGACTTAGATTCATGACATTCAGCAGCAGGTAGGTATTTATATTTGTGATGATGACTATTCCAGACTGAGCTTCCTGTCTGGTATGCACCACACCACTTAAACAGGCCATATACCAGTGACTGAACCCACGACTGAACCCGCAGTTAGTTTTTCCACAATGGAGAGTTTCTCAGTAAGGATATTCAAAAAGGATTACCCTGCTACACCTACCGCAATTTTCTCACTGCTCCTCCAGGACGTTCAAGTGCCTATTGTTCAATTGCAGCAAATGGCTCACCGACGTTTCCTAATGGTTGGTTTTTGGAGAATTATGTTCTGCATCAGAAATTTAAAATTGAGATTTCAGCTGGCATATACAGTGCATTCAGAAAGTATTCAGACCCCTTCACTTTTTCCACATTTTGTGCGTTACAGCCTTATTCTAAAATGGTAATCCTTTTTTTTAAATCATCAATCTACACACAATACCCCATAATACAAAAAGCAAAAACAGGTGTTTAGAAATTTTTGCAACGTAATTAAAAATAAATAACTGAAATATCACATTTACATAAGTATTCAGACCCTGTACTCAGTACATTGTTGAGGCACCTTTGCCAGTGATTACAGCCTCAAGTCTTCTTGGGTATGACGCTACAAGCTTGGCACATCTGTATTTGGGTAATTTCCCCCATTCTTCTCTGCAGATCCTCTCAAGCTGTCAGATTGGGTTGGGAGCGTCGATGCACAGCTATTTTCAGGTCCCTCCAGAGATGTTCGATCGGGTTCAAGTCCGGGCTCTGGCTGGGCCACTCAAGGACATTCACAGATTGTCACAAAGCCACTCCTGCGTTGTCTTGGTTGTGTGCTTTGGGTCGTTGTCCAGTTGGAAGGTGAACCTCCGCCCCAGTCTGAGGTCCAGAATGCTCTGGAGCAGGTTTTCATCAAGGATCTCTGTACTTTGCTCCATTCATATTTCCCTCGATCCTGACTAGTCTCCCAGTTCCTGCCGCTGAAAAATATCCCCACAACATGATGCTGCCACCACCATGCTTCACCGTAGGTATGATATTGGCCAGGTGATGAGCGGTGCCTGGTTTCCTCCAGACCAAAGAGTTCAATCTTGGTTTCATCAGACTAGAGAATCTTGTTTCTCATGGTCTGAGAGTCTTTTAGGTGCCTTTTGGCAAACTCCACGCGGGCTGTCATGTGCCTTTTACTGAGAAGTGGCTTCCGTCTGGCACTCTACCATAAAGGCCTGATTGGTGGAGTGCTGCAGATATAGTTGTCCTTCTGGAAGGTTCTCCCATCTCCACAGAGGAACTCTGGAGCTCTGTCAGAGAGACCATCGGGTTCTTGGTCACTTCCCTGATCAAGGCCCTTCGCCAGCGATTGCTCAGTTTGGCTGGGCGGCCAGCTCTATGAAGAGTCCTGGTGGCTCCAAAGTTCTTCCATTTAAGAATGAAGGAGGCCACTGTGCTCTTCGGGACCTGCAATGCTGCAGAAATTGTTTTATACCCTTCCCCAGATCTGTGTCTCAACACAATCCTCTCTCGGAGGTCTACAGACAATTCCTTCGTCTTCATGGCTTGGTTCTTGCTCTGACATGCACTGTCAACTTAGGACCTTATGTAGACAAGTGTGTGCCTTTCCAAATCATGTACAATCAATTTAATTTATCACTGGTGGACTCCATTCAAGTTGTAGAAACATCTCAAGGATAATTAATGGAAACAGGATGCACCTAAGCTCAATTTTGAGTGTCATAGCAAAGGGTCTGAATACTTATGTGAATGTGATATTTCAGTTATTTATTTTTAATTACTTTGCAAAAATTTCTAAACACCTGTTTTCGTTTCTTCATTCTGGGGTATTGTTTGTAGATTGATGATTTAAAAAAATGAATTTAATCCATTTTAAAATAAGGCTGTAACGTAACAAAATGTGGAAGAAGTAATGGGGTGTGAATACATTCTGAATACACTGTATGTAATTTTGCTTAAGTAAAATAGTTGGCTTATATTATTGATGGCTAAATGCTTAATCAATCTTTGCATGATGAGTTTGAGGTACTTCGGATAATTCAAACTTTATGACATTGATGACATTCAAGAATGGTATAAAGAATACAGAAACTTAAATGCTGGTGGCAATTCTCAAAGTCAAATTGATTTTTCGGAACACGCATGCCATTTACCTTTAAACTGGAGGTAGTTACATGCCCCTCCAGCAAACAACTTTATTTTTTCTGGCTTTAAAAGTTTGGATATTCTGAGCGTTATAGGCATCTCATTCTCTCATGAAGATAGTTTGCCAAAGAGATGTGTTTCCATTTGTTCCTGAGTAATGTGAATGCAGGCCTCAACAAGAGTTTGCTCAAACTAGTGGCAGATATCAACTATGGCAAGTTTTGAGATTGGCACAATGAAGCTAAGTGGAAACCACCACTTTTTGGGGGTAATTTGCAGCAATAATTTTGGTGGGGATGTACACAATCCAGTCTTAAAGTACAGTCCCCCAAAACTAATACAGGTCTGAGAACTATTTATAAGCCAATTTCTCCATGTTAAAAACAACATTTTCCATAGGTACCCATATGGTATTACTTTACGTACACTTGCTGTAATTCTTTCATTTAATCAAATATCACCCTAACATTATCCATAATTAAAATAATCAAATATATCAAATGCATCAGTTATTAATGAATATTACAAAACATTTTATTATTATTACAATCTTGAAAAATGTTTTTAAAATGTATGGGAGAATTTGCATTAAGTGAGATTTACGTAAATCGGGTCATTCATAACCTGGGATGTCCCTGTATTCCACTTTGGTTGGAATGATGGGCACCATAACCTCTCTTTGAGATCGAATTAATCCATTCAAATGCCCATTAGAGAACGTATTGCAGAAAAATTGTGTTGGGAGATGCATATGTTATAAATAGTTTTCAATTGAGAAAATATTTTTTCATCGTTTTAATCAATCAAGATTTAAGTTTACTTATTCATTTTTCTTCATGACTTAATCAGACATCTGCAGCAGGTTCTAACATCCCAGGCAATGGTTAACCAAGTATAACAATCAAACCATCTTTGGGGCCAAATGGTAACTGTTACAGGCTGAAACCATTTGCTACAAAATCTGACTTGAAGGATTTATGTAATAATCTGATTAAGGTGTCAGGAACTGGTGGAGCCTTTAACGACAGAAGAATTAAGACAGCTTGCAACCAGTTACTTAATGAGCTAGTTCCATAATTCAACATCTGAAAAAAAAACTATTTATAATATCTCATCAATGGCAGCAGCCTGGACATTTCGTATTGGAATAAATACATTGCTTTGACCAAAGAGAGGATTATAAGAGAAATGGGCAATGTAAAATATTGCAAATCTGTTCTTAATTCATCATATCAACATTATCCTTTGCAGGTACAAAGTTTAACACTCAAAGATAAATTTATGCTGTGATCATTTTTTAATTATTCTTTTTGCTTAATACACTTTCACTTTGTTACAAAGTACTTATTTCCAAAATAGAATATGTTTTTCAGGAGTAATATCAAATAAGATTAAGTTTTTTGTCACTTAGGTGATCTTATTCTCATAGATAAGTATTAAAGAAAGAGTGACAGAGAATTCCTCAAATTGCAATGTTTATTCCTAGAATATATATAACTGAATAAAACCTATGCAACATTTAGATTCTTTTTAAAGTTGATAGCCCCATTGTTCAGATTTGAAGCCTTTCATCAGATAAATAGAAGCTATAATTGAGACTTTTGGGCACCACAGTACAAGCTTACTGGATCAATTAATTGTGTGTCAGCATTTGCATTCAAATGTGGTCTACAATGTAACCACAGCAAATCCCACACCAAAGCACTTCCATTTAATGCAAATGGACTATTGTAATTCTCCGCTGTAAATGAGGCACATCTTGATCTCTCTGCATGCAATAATCAACCAAGCAATTAATTTGGCTGAATACAACACAAACTGTTGTAAACCTATATCAGAAACCCAACAATTTTGTTTTAACAATTGAACCTAATTATTGACCCTGCCTCTTTGCACAAACCTAATACACCATGTTAATCAAAACTGCCAACCTAAACAGGTATATTCCGAATATTAAACAAATGCACTTTTAAGAACTATAGAGGGTAAATCGAATAAATGAATGAATTTAATAAAAGAATGGTTCATCTCTACTTTTAGGATTAAGAGTTGCAAAAGTTGAATTTGTCAGGAAATAGATCTAGAGGTCAGATAGCAATATTTCTTTACTTATTTTTTATCTTGTGTGAAAAAACTATCATTTAATTGATGCGTTGGCACTACAAAAATAATCTAATCCTGACAATTAACTTAATCCTATGCAAGGATCCTGTTTGTTGATTTGAGCTCTGCATTCAACATCATTGTGCCAGAGCTACTACACTCCAAACTTTCAGAGTTGACTGTGCCTGAACCCCTCTGCCAGTGGATCACCAACTTCCTGACAGACAGGAAGCAGCATGTGAGGCTGGGAAAGCACATCTCGGACCCGCAAACACTCAACATAGCAGCACCGCAAGGCTGCCTACTCTCTCCTCTCCTCTACACCAACAACTGCACCTCCACAGACACCTCTGTCAAGCTTCTCAAGTTTGCGGATGACACAACCCTGATTGGACTGATCCAGGATGGGGAGAAATCTGCATACAGACAGGAAGTATCACAGCTGGTGTCCTGGAGCCATAGCAACAACCTAGAGCTCAATGCTCTTAAGACAGTGGAATTGATTGTAGACTTTAGGAGAGCTCCCCCTACCCTCACCCCACTCACCATCAACAACACCACAGTCACATCTGTGGAGTCTTTTAAGTTCCTGGGAACCATCATCTCCAAGGACCTTAAGTGGGGGGCTACCATCGACTCCACAGTCAAAAAGGCACAAAATAGGGTGTACTTCCTACGACAGCTGAGGAAGCACAATCTGCCACAGGCAATGATGGTCCAATTCTACACGGCCATCGTAGAGTCTGTTCTCACCTTCTCCATCATGGTGTGGTTTGGCTCAGCCACCAAGCACGACACCTGGAGGCTGCAGCGAATCATCCGATCAGCAGAGAAGGTTATTGGCTGCAATCTTCCCTCCATTGATGAACTGTACACTGCAAGGGCCAGGAAGTGAGCGGGCAAGATCATCTCTGACCCCTCTCACCCTGGCCACAAACTCTTTGAATCACTACCCTCTGGAAGGCGACTCCGGAATGTCAAAGCTGCCACAGCCAGACATAAAAACTGTTTTTATCCACGAGTATTTTCTCTACTCAACAGCCAAAAATTTGTCGCCTCCCCTTGATCCGGTATTTTGTTGGTTCACATGCTTGATCAATGGTGCTTTATCATTAATGTTTTATTATTATTAATGTTTAGTGCTTTCTGAGTCATTCGTAACTGTCATTGTATGTCATGTTGTTACTTGTGGGCGGAGCACCAAGGCAAATTCCTTGTATGTGAATACTTGGCCAATAAACTTACTTACTTACTAGTCAGTTATCAGAACAGATAGGTGAAATTACAATAAATTATATCCCTTCATTTCACATGCTACATTTTGGAGCTGTAATGTGGATTTTTTTTGTACAATTAGGACATTATTCTTTTTTAAAATTTATTTAAAATACACACAAATACAATTCAATATAAATGTGAAGAGACCTTGACCATAACTGAAGTAAATAAGCAAAAAACATGTTTGATAAAATACCAAACTGAATTATACCTTTAAAATGTTTCTAATCCCACAGCAATACTTTTTGATTTCACCAAATGCAATGAAATGAGAAAAGTAAACTCTGCATGTAAAATAAGACATGTGTTTACCTACACTGGTAACTGGTTATTAGATTTATAAATAAATCTTCCGGTTGCGACATGCTCTGCTAGCAGTCGCAAACTTTTTAGCTCCGCTGAAAAAATCGCGATTTTTCGCGTTAAAATCGGGTCTGGAGGTCGGGACCGTTTTTAAAAACTTACCGGAGCTTCATGTCGCGGTGCTGATGACGTCATCAGTAAGCGCCGCGATTTTAACGGAGGGAAAGTCATTTTAAATGAAAAATACATCTCCAGGTCAGAGCCCACAGAGGAAAATCTCAAAACATCTGCTGAAGACTCTGGAACAGCAAGAAACTTCAGAACTGACCTCTGGAGAGGTCTCTGGAATGGCTACTCGATCTGCAAAAGAGAAAATCGAAATGGAGGACTTAAGAAACTCGGTAAGAGATATCAAAAATGATATGGAAGCTGGGAACAGTAAATTGATAGCCGGTAATGATAAAATACTTGAGGGTATTGAGGCTCTCCAAAAAAGAATTGAAGGTGTGGAAAAAGGACTATCGATAAAAATTGAAAAGGTGGCAGAAGAGACCACAAAGATGTTTGAGGCTGTGCACGAAACTGTGGCTGCAAATGCATCTGCAGTGAATGATTTGGAAGCTGCTGTGGAAGTGATGGCTGGAGAGATGCAGACTATGAAGTCAGAAATAGATAGTCTCAAGAACCAAGTCACAAAGGTTTCGAATAAATGTGTTGACCTAGAAGCTCGCTCAAGACGCCAAAATATAAGAATACGTGGTGTAAAAGAGGGAGCTGAGGGGGACAATGTTTGTGAGTTCGCTGCCAACCTAATTAAACACGTACTGAAGCTACCAGAAGTACCTGTAATTGAAGTAGCACATCGACTCCCCAGATTTAAATCAAGATCTCAAGGAGAACGTGCCTACCCACGACAGATCATAATTAAACTTCGGGATATCTCAACAATGGAAGCGCTGATGAAAAAAATCAACCACGGAGAGAAGATGATGTACAGAGGTGATACTATTAAACTCCTACGGGACTACCCTTATGAGATTGAGCAAAAGAGAAGAAAGTTCTCACAGACCAGAGAAGTTCTTTATGGTGTTAAGGGAGTTTTGTGTGGAGTGTTTTATCCGGCTAGAATGCGTATCACCTTTGAGGGAGTGTCAAAAACATTCACTAATTCGGATGAATCTCTCAAATACGCTCAAGAAATCGCGACTAAGGCTGCATCAACTGGAGATTGAAAACCAAGACGACAGGAACAAACAAACTTGCTTATTCTTCCAACAAGAGTATCACAAGGAAAGTGAATTAACTGAACACTGATTTTTTATTTTTTATTTGACTTCAAGCAACAGATTCTTAGTGAGACGTGGCTAGACATTATTATCTTCGCTGGAACATTGTGCTATGTAATTCAAGGACACTACGTGCTCAAACGAGGAAAACCTGATAACACGAGACGAACTGCTGGGCTGAGAGTGAAAAACATCACATGGCTTATATTGTTTATAAAAAACTGAAAAAACTGAGAACTAATAATAATTAACAATTAACAATACTAATATAGAAATAGCAATTGAAATAGATAAAAAATGTGCAGTCTGCTCTGTTTAGCAGATAACAGCAAGTGCTATGCAGCTCGAGAGTGGAGGGAGGGGGAGACCGGGTACCTGGCATAACTCCAGGAGCCAGACTCCCGTTAACCCTTCCAGCGAACAGCTCATTTTTAACAATATTAAAATCAATTTAAAATAGTTAAGAGATAATATACACTCGAGGTTGATATGAAAAATATATACGGCTTATATAGTTTTACAAAATGCTGAGAATTAATCATAATTAATAATTAACAATACTAATATAGAAATAATATTTGAAACTGATAAAACTGTGGTGCCTGCGTCATAACGCAGACAGCAGTTATCACCTATGTTCGCAGCTCGTGGAGAGGAGAGGAGATCAGGCACCTGGCACAATTCCAGGAACCTGACTCCGATTAATCCACTCAGTAAACCGCTCACTTTAACAATACTAAATTCATTTTAAAATAGTTAAGAGATAAAGAGTGAGTAGGATATGGAATCGAATACATTTGACACATATATAAATTGTAACTGGGTGAAATAGAACTGAATTGGAAACGGTAATGACCCCATAGATTTTGGGTAATAAATACAGCGGGGCTAACTTTATACCAACTACGCCGGAAGCGTTATGGATGTCGTACCCCACAGACGAGTGGGCCACTCACTACGGTGTTGAAATTTTAGACACCGTAAATTTATTTGATTTATATATATTTTTTTTAATCACAATATGTCACATCTGTGTGTTTTTTCTTCAAGGACAATCGCGCAGGAGAACTACCAAGGAAGTCTATAATAGAAATACTCCCAAAATAACCAGAGTCCGGAGGTATGAACGCACCACAATAATTAAGGTCATTAAAACTGGTAAAAATGCATGACGACAATCAAAAGAAAATAGGAGGAATCACATTATGTAGTTGGAATATAAGGGGGATTAATGAACCTATTAAAAGGGGCAAGATACTAGCTCAGTTGAAATCATACAACACGGACATTGCGTTTCTACAGGAAACACATCTTAAACAGCAAGATCAGACAAGACTGAGGGCGAACTGGATAGGCCAAACATTTCACTCTTCATTTACCTCCAAATCTAGAGGTACTGCAATTATTATTCGTAAAGGAATTCCATTTAAATCAAAGAACACTATTTTAGATAAGGAAGGGAGATATCTTATAGTAGCAGGGGAGATCAATAATATGCCAATTACGCTGGTAAACATATATGCGCCTAACTTTGATAACCCTCAATTTTTTAATAAAATTCTGAATATAATTGCAGAATCTAATTATCAAAATGTTATAATCGGAGGAGATTTTAATTGTGTTTTAGATCCTTATTTAGATAAATCGATGCAAAAACAAAAAGGTCAGACGAAATCTAAAACCAGTGAACTCTTACACACATATATGGAAAACACAAATATAACAGATGTATGGAGGATTGCAAACCCGACGGGAAGGGATTACTCGTTTTATTCAATGGTGCATAAAACATATTCACGGATAGACTATTTTCTTGTGGATACAAAATTAATTTCGCAATCTCTGAATCCTAAATATCATATTAATGCGATCTCAGATCATTCTCCGTTAACTTTTGTTCTAAAACTAGAAGGAATGTCTATGAATAAACCGTTCTGGAGGTTTAACTCACAAATTTTAAAAGACCCTCAAGGGAGTATCTATCTAAAAAAACAGATGGATCTATTTTTTGAGTTAAATGATACACCAGAGATATCCCCCACGTTATTATGGGAATCCTTCAAAGCATTTATAAGAGGAGTCATTATTTCATTTCAAGCTTATCAAAATAAAAAGAATAAGAATGAACAAAGACACTTAGAAGATCAAATAAAACAGTTAGATATAGATAATGCTAAAGACCCAACTATGGATAAACATAATAAAATACTACTACTGAAATTTCAGTTAAATAAATTACTGTCAGAGAAAGTTATAACATTATTTCAAATCACAAAACAAGAACACTTCGAATTCGGGGACAAACCCCACAAACTTCTAGCACGACAACTTAAAAAACGGGAAAAAGAGAATGCAATATTAAAGATTAAATCAGATAGAGGGGAAGTATTAACACTACCCAAGGATATTAATAAAAGATTTGCTCAATTTTACCAGAATCTATACACATCTAAAACGTCAATAGACAATAATAAAATCTCAGAATTTTTAGATAATTGTAATCTACCACAATTAGAACGCAGGGAACAAGAGGAACTGGGAGCACAAATTACTTCTAAGGAGATAGAAGACACAATAAAAACACTAAAAAATGGAAAAACACCAGGACCAGACGGATTCAGTAATGAATTTTATAAATCTTTTTATGATATAGTTACTCCACGATTACAAAAAATGTATACATATGCTTATAAAGAGCAAAACCTACCTGAAACACTAGCGGAATCAACGATCATATTAATACTTAAAAAAGATAAAAATATAGAAGAACCAGGATCATATAGAGCTATTGCTTTGTTAAATACGGATCAGAAAATAATAGCAAAAACATTAGCCAATAGATTAAGCAAGTATGTTAGTAGACTAATACATGAGGATCAAACAGGATTTATACCTAAGAGACACTCATTTAATAATTTGAGACGTTTGCTTAACATAATGCATTCACATAAATCTGATGACCAAGAGTTAGCTATCATCTCACTGGACGCAGAAAAAGCGTTTGATCAAGTAGAATGGGACTATATGATCAAAGTATTGCAAAAATTCCAATTGGGAGAAAACTTTATTGCATGGATAAAACTACTATATAACAAACCTACGGCTAGAATACTAACTAATAATATATTATCTTCAAAATTCGAATTATCTAGGGGCAATAGGCAAGGATGTTCACTATCACCGCTGTTATTTGCTTTGGTAATTGAACCCCTTGCTGAAAAAATAAGAACACACTCGAATATTCACGGTTATAACACAAAATATTCAAACAACAAACTATCCCTATATGCTGATGATGTACTACTGTACATCACAAAACCACAAATTAGTATACCAAATATATTAAACTTAATTGAGGACTTTGGATCCTTTTCAGGATATAGAATAAATTGGAACAAAAGTGAAATTATGACGATTAAACCAAAAGACTCAACACATCTCAGGAAATTCCCTTTTAAAATAGCTATGGAAAAATTCAAATATTTAGGAATTGAGATTACTAGAAATTACCATGATATGTTTAAAGCTAATTATAATCCCCTACTTAAGAAATTAAATAATCTGATTAAATTTTGGAAAACACTTCCGATGTCCTTAATAGGTAGGATAAATGCTATAAAAATGATTTTCTTGCCACAAATCCTTTACCTATTTCAATCAATACCTATATATCTCCCAAAAAAGTTTTTCAAAAAACTGGACTCAGACATTACAAATTTTATATGGGATTACAAATCCCACAGAATACAAAGAACACACCTTAACAAACGAAAAGAGTTGGGGGGTCTAGCGCTCCCTAACTTTATGTATTATAACTGGGCAGTAAATATTAAAAATATGATTCACCTGCTGGACAATTCTGCCCAGCAGGTGGACTGGATTATAATGGAAAAAGGGGATTGCTCCCCGAATAATATAGGAGCGATTATTCTCTCTCCAATAAATTTGAATAATAAAAATTATAATAAAAATCCAATTATATATAGCACTATTAGAACATGGAAGCAAATAAAACAGAATCTAAAATTAAGAAACCTATCTCTCTTAATACCAATAGTCAATAACCCATCGTTTAAACCTTCAATCATAGATAAAGCATTTATACAATGGGAAAGAATGGGAATTAAAACGCTCGAAGATCTGTATGAATTAGAAAAATTACTATCATTCCAACAACTACAACTGAAATATAATTTGAAAAATAATCAATATTTTAAATATCTACAAATCTGTGACTATTTGAAAACACACACAAAAGATTATTATAATATGCCTTCCGACTTACTAGATGAAGCAATGAAGACAAAGGCGGAATCAGTTAATTTAATATCATACTTATATAATATCATCTTAAATATAGAAATACCCACAACAGATGGAATTAGAAGAGATTGGGAACAAGATCTAGGTATAAAAATTTCAAAAGAGAGTTGGGATAATCATTTATTACAGGTGCATAAATGCTCGATCAACGTACGACATACGCTTATCCAATTTAAAACATTACATAGATTATATTATTCAAAAACCAAACTAAATAAAATCTTTCCTAACGTCTCACCAATCTGTGATAAATGTATATGTCAAGAAGCTACCATAGCACATTCTTTTGTTTTTTGTACAAAAATCCAAAAATTCTGGTTTGAAATATTTGATATTTTTTCAAAATTAATCAAAATAAAACTGGTACCAAAACCAGAATGGATTATTTTTGGAATATCGGAAGGTATTCCTGAATTAAACGTGTATCAGAAGAATTTACTCAATTATGGGCTAATAATGGGAAAAAAGCTTATACTTAAATTCTGGAAAAATGCGCCCACACCAACAATAAAAATGTGGACATCAAATATGTTGGAAACATTACATCTGGAAGAGATGAGATTCCTCCTAGTAGGCAAAGTAGATCAATTTCAAAAGACGTGGTCTACGTTTTTGGACCTATTACAAGCATGAGGTGCAATAGTAATTTAGAAAAACAAATAAATAAATAAAAGGTATCTGGACCTGGTAATGGGAGGTAAAATAAAAACAGACTTGGTTGGTAGTTCCTTCTCTATGAAGTATGGTATAAGAATTATAATAGAGCGATTGTTCCTTCTTTCTTTCTCTTTTTTTTTCTAGGGTCTATTTTCTAACTTTACTTCCTTCTCTAACTTCTTTTCTAAGGGGCTTTCTTTTCCCAACACTCTTTTGCACTTCACAACCTTTGTGCACTTTCTTCACTTTTCTTACTTCTTTCTTTTTCTTTCTTAAAGATTAAAAAAGTGAAGCGGTACAAAAAATGTATTAATATATACGTGTTGTACATTACTGTAATCTACCGTACTTCTAAAAAATAAAAAATAAAAAAATAAAAAATAAAAAAAAAAAAATAAAAAAAAAAAAAAAAGATTTATAAATAATTAATATCAATGAAATATCTTATCAAACAGTACACCTAAAAATGTACAATTGATAATTTTGGTAAACCAATAATGCTCAGATCTTATTCTGTTCTTCGCCATTTTAGTAGAATTTTTAGCAATAGAATTGTATATAATGTACAGCACAAGAAACAAGCCATTTGCCCGAAATGACCCATACCAGAGTTTGTACCTCACATAAGCTTCATCATAACCCTCTATTCCTTCTCGTGTTTACTTAGCTACCCCTAAACGTAGTTTACTAATGACTTGGAAATTGGCAGTGTTGTGGGCAGCGAGAAGACTTTTAACGTCATTTAGGGATGGCCAATAAATGCAGGCATCATTGTCAGCAATGTTCATACCTTGTGAACAGTTGTTTCTAAAATCCATTCCTCTCGTCCCTGCATGCTCAATAATCTCGGGTCCAAAGGTATGATTTTAACTAGTTCTGTGCATTGAACATGTTTATTTATTCAGAAATACATTCCATACCTGCATTCTGCTATTTCCATAATTAAAGTTTAAAATAAAACACATTCACTGGTGATCCAAGCATCCAAGTATAACAGTGGCAGCATAAATGAAAATTAACTCAAGTGGCAAAATTACTCAGGGATCTACAAATGTATTTCAGACTGTAACATAATCTCTGAGATTTTTATTATATGAATCACACAACTTTATTTTCATAGTTTATTACATCATTAATTCTCATTCACACAGCTGCCATGTATAGAATTTACCTTATTAGTAATATTTTCCCTGATCCCCCAAAGTAATAAAACACACTATTATAAGTTTACATTTTGCCATTTCATTAAATTCTTTAATTTAAACGGGGCTTCTTGTTAAAATACAATTTTGAAATGGATTCCAAAAATCCTAAAATGCTTTAATATTCTTGAATTATACGATTTCTTTCTTTGTTGACACAAAATGGATATGGCATTTATTTTAATATTCACCTGCCTACTGTTATCTATGCTATTATCTGACATCTTCAAATTATTCTCTTTCCATTTCAAATTATTTTGCTAAATATCTCACATGGTATTCTCTAACCTTTGCAATAAAAGTGAGACCAAAGGCAAGCAGCCAAAATGCACCATTATCCCAATCTCTGTCTGACTGACAATATCAATGCCTTTACAACTAAATTTACAACTTAAAAAAAAAAAATAAAACACATTTTAAATATTTAACTAACAGAGATGTAAAAAAAAGTCCAATGGCCTTTGACAGTGGAATCCAGGGCGCTTCTTGAGAACAGGCCAGTTCCTGCAGCATTTTGCGTTTGTAAAGGTAGTTAAAGGAGACAGGAATAGTGGGTGGCAAGTCCAGACACCGAGCCAGATACTGCTGAATGTACCCTTACATTTTATGTTTCTTTTGTTTCCTTTACTCCCTTAATCAAATCAAGCACTTTCCTTTTATTTTACCTGATTTGGTCAAGATTAAGTGTAATTTATATTAGCTTCCTCATTCATTTCTCGATCTTTCAACCTGATTGTTAAAGGGTAGACATTGTTGCTTGTTCTGTCAATCAGTTCCTTGATACCCTGGCCAAGAAATTCATTCTTAAGTGATAAAAGAAGTGGGAAATGAATTTAATCAATAGTGGAACCAAACCACTTTTTATAGCACTGAGAACCGAACAGTGGGTAAATCTATACTGATTTTCCATTAGAATTTTGGTTAGTTCTGGAAATGTATTTTCAGCCCATGATATGCCCCAATGATTCCAGCAATAGTGCAATTACCACTTCTTGCTTTTCCACATGATTTTCTACCTCACCTGTCTGACTCAGTCTAGCCAGCTTTTACTGACATGGATTCCTTGAAAATGCATTCTTTAAAAAGCCAATCATATTTGAGTTATATTCTTTGCCAGGCTGCTCCTCATGGGCGGAAATCCTAGGGGGGGGGGGAGGGGGGAAACGACGACACATCCTCCCCATGCTTTGAGAGGTGGGGGGCAATCCCCCCTATGTTTTGTAATCTGGACTTTCAGATGCTTTCTAAAGGCTGAATCGGCCCGTTCGCGGGGCCTTTCAACGCCCGGCGCGGCTTAAAGCCAAACTGCTGCATCGAGGTGATCGAGGCCCCCGATGTTGAAGCCCCCGCCGTGAACGGGCCGATTGAAGCCCCACGATTCAGGGCGGACGAAGCTGTGTTGATGGAGTTCGGAGTATGTCACCAACCAGGTCAGCTTCCGATGTTACCATCCACAGGGCCCACGGCCGAAGCCTAGCGTGTGTGCGTATGTGTGTGTGTGTGTGTGCGCGCGGCCGCCAAGAAATTGTGTCCCCCCCCATGTTTTGATAGCGATTTCCGTGCCTGCTCAGTACTATGCATCCTCACTGCTTACTCCATGCAGTGCTCACATAGGTATCTAATACCAAGAACATTTGATTATAGTATTGTAGGTTCTCTGAGGATGTCTGAAACAGATGCACTCCCTTCAGTGGATGCCGTTCTCCACTGCTCTAAGACAGGCCACCTTTGAAACCTTTTATTATTTCCCCCATTATTACAGAAGCCATATTTGAGAAAGCAACACACTTTAGTTGGAACAAGGTAGACAAATCCAGCATCAGCAGTTCCTTCTTAAACATTAGTTGGAACAACACTGGTTTATTTCTGCAAGTGGCCCTTTAAGGGCTAGATGTGAAGTTCATAGCTGTGAGGTTAAATGAGAGCAGCTGTGCAATTTTAAACACATTAATGACTTAGTATGCTGGAATGTAAACAGGGCACTGTTGCACTAGGCAACCTAATTACATAATTTACTAGGGAACACAATCTTAAAGCACACCACACACGCTGTACCCAAGAGGTTAAAAATGAAATTTTCAGACCCCATTTCCTTTGCTAACCTACATTAGATCTCACTTTTAGAAAAAGGCACAGAAAAGATTTAATAAGATAGTGCAAGAGCAATTGGATATCTCACCATGTCAAATTCTGGGCATTTTTTTACCATTCATCTTTCTTTGCTAATTGCTGCCACTGAAAAATCAGATGCTTTAATTGGGTCCCTCCAATTCGACGTACTAGTGTATTTCAGGAGATTCCATCCATGCTTACCATCTTTCTATGGAGCTTCAAGAAAAATATTTTATTGTGTAGTGGTGCAGATGGAAAAGAGAGCAAGTTTTAAAAACATAAATTACTGCAACAATTGTATATTCTTGTGCATTCTCATGCACTGACTAACTTTTAACTTTAAAGAACAAACTTTTCAGGCCTAGTGAACAAAAACACTAAACTAAAAGATCAGGAGATTAATTTAGTATTTGTAAGGCATTTTACAAGTTAACACAGATACAAGCCAGCTTACTTCACCATCCAGCATTATTCTCAAACAGCTGCAATGCCCATCAATCTCAGCACATATAAGCTATTTTCAGTAAATAGTTCCAAGATGCTTCACGGATGAGTAAACATACAAAATTTAGCATACCATGAGACTCATTCACTGGAAAATTTGATGTAACAGAGCAAAGCAAGGCACATAAAATAACCAATAATAAAATTATTCTATATTTGGAATCGTTAACACTTCAAATTTTCCATAGGCACAGGTTAAAATTGGAACAGAAACAGCAGGAAAATATTGTAGAGCTGGAAATGGGACAGAATTTAGGATTTGAAGCTAAGCTGAGAATTTAGCAGGTCACCCAAGTAATGTACATTACAAAGACATTGTGGCAGAGGAAAAAAATGAACACAAACTAAGCTGCAGTGTTTATAAGTGTTGACTGGACAGCATGCCTTCAGTCTTGAACACAAAGTGGCAAAACAAAAATCTGGCCCATTCTCAATAATACTAGACAAGCAATCATCCAGTTGTATCCTGTCACCAGTTGATGATAGTGGAACAATAAAACTAAATATTACTGGCACATACACAGGCTTATTGATCATTATGGTAAAATGAGCAAAACAGACGAGGAAAAGGCCAGAAAGACAATATTTAGGTAATTTTGCAGACTTTATGAATAATTAGAAAAAAAGTGAAACAAAACTTCTTACAGTTCAAGATTCAAGCATTATATACATTAACTGGTTATTGCCGACAGGCCATTTTCCCCAAAAAAATTAATGCCATAATAAGAAAAAATGAACGTCAAACATAATTCTATGAAAAGTAACCCGAGATAATCCAAGTTATCTCTAACTAGCAGGGTAACAGAAGGAAATCTAGCTTTAAACTACTTTTCGCTTGAGCACGTACAAATCTTAATTTTACTTCACAAATTTCCCAGATACCAACTGGTGATTAGCTATAACAATTCCAATATTTCTAATCAGCCAAAAAGTGCAATACTATAGTGCTAAATATTTATAGATAGAAACAATACTTGGATGCCAACCTTACATTTTATCAATGGTTTGAATAAGGGGATCTTGTGTAATGTATCCAGACTTGCTGCTCATTCGAAAATTAGTCAGGGGCTTAGATGGGGCAGAATTTATTAACTACATCCAGGAGGGTTTTTAAAATATATAAATAGACCATCATAATTGGATCATAATCAGTCAATACAGCTTTCTGTGGAGGAGGTACTCTCTCACAAATTTGGTGTGCACTTGAAGAGGTAATGAAAATGATGTGGATGTTTTCAAAATGGAAAACATTCTAAATGGACTTTAGTAAATCATTTAACAAATTTCCTCATGACAGGCTGGGCCAGAAGATTAATTCACATCAGTCTAATGTGCTTTTGATGACATTCATTGCAATACTATGGAGGTATGGTTGTTATTTCAAGTTATACTCGTCTATTTTCTAACATGGGGACATAATTGTACAGAAAAACAGAACTTGTTTGTTACCCGGGGATGCCCTGTATCTCTCCTTTACCATTTATATTGCACTTATCGGCCATATCACCAAGTTTGCAGTCTTTACAATCCTCACCAAGCTTACAGTCTTTACAATCCTAGTCGCCTGGTGAATGCAGGCCTCAGATTCACGGTACTTACTGGCATCCACACCTTGCCCCAATCCTGCTAACATTCTATTTTGCTTCCTCAAGACTCCTGGACTTTCTTGAGTTACCAGTAACACGCTGAGTTACCAGTTTTCTTTTGTGCAAGGTACATTGGCACAAAGTATAATGGAAAACCCTATTGAAGTGCAAACGTGTTTCATTAGTGCTAATGTCTAGTGTGCTGCAAAATTTACAAGCAACAGGTCTGTGATGAAAATGGCTGTTTGTGCTTTGCATATTTAATGAACTTCTTGGTATTTTTAAATATATATATATAATTGAACACATCGTTCTCAACATTACTCAATGAAATGGACAGCTATGCACATAATCTGTTCTTCAGCTTTTATCTCAGCTCTCACTGTGGAGGTACGATACAATTTACATTAATTAATGACTGTGCTAGAATAGCCTAGAGTTGAAAATTCACACAAGTTCATGATATCATCCCACTATACAACTCCAGATTCCATGAGAATACAGAAAATGATAAATGTTACGTACACTAACTCTTCAAATTACAGATTTATGGGTGACACAAAATTCAATTGTTACTAATGAAGGAAGAATCAAATACAATAAATAGTATATAAGGCCACTTACAATATTCATTAGGGTCAGAACATAGTTCTGAACATGCTGTTTTCCATGGAAGCGAACAACTGAATCATCTACTGCCAATAGAGCTTCAATGTTGTAGTCATCTTTCTTTGCATGCCTTCGTTTTCGTGCTGGATGATTTAGTTTCTCCTCAATGATGTCTAAAGAGTTTGCAAGATCACCAATACCAAATTTCAAGGCTTTGGGGAAATAAATTTAGCAAGACAAAAGAAAAACAAATCAACATTGCTTTTATAATAATTAATTGATATATTTAAATATTAAAATACATCTTATAAGCAGTATTAAAAAAGTGCAAAATATTACCCAGTTTACTCACATCTCAGCAATATATAGCAGAATTTCATTTAAATCCAAACTTCAGAATTTCAAAGACAGTTACTTTACATTCAAATCCAAACAATAATTATTAATAATAAATATTCTATATGATTGAATTATGCTGTTTAGGATTATAATGTTTATGTCATTTATAATCAGTAACATGCAGCCCTACAATTACTCTTGCCCAAGCAACTAAACATTCATCATGAACTATGTAAGTTAAGGGCCAGAAGCAGTTTTGTTGATAAGAATGGATAAATAAAGCAAGCATAACTTTATTTGTAAGACTGGGAAGGACAGTAAACGTAACACTGATGCATGCAAATTTTGATAAATAGATTGATTATACACCTTTAAGATAATCTCACACATGTTGATGCCATGGGGCAATGTGATACGAAAGCAAAATACTTAGAAGGCACACATTTGAAATGAAGGAAAAATGCTGGAAATACTCAGGCAGAACCCGTTAACAGCTATTTGTTCAGGTTTCTCAATTTATATTTGATCTCCATTGAAGATGAGACTCGTGACTAATCATTGAGTTGAACAAACTCTAGATAAAAAACATTTCCTGAAATTTGAATTCCTTGCACAATTTCCATTCCATTTCCTTTGGTAATTACAGATAATTATGCTTTATTTGTACATCTTTGAGACTTCTGTTGGCTTACTTTTCTTCATTTAATATCTCCAATCTCTCACTCCATCACTGACCTACCTACCACTCCCTCATCCATTTCCCTGCATCTGGAAGCTATTTATCTCTTGACAGATAGTACCTGATTTGATGAGCATTTTTAGCTTTAGCATAATTGTTTCACATACAATGTTCACTGCCTCAGTCAGTCTGCAACATCCAGAGATATCTTGCAAGGATTTTAACTCTTAAATTTTAGAATAGATAGAATTCCTTCGAGTAATTTTATTTTCCTATTTAATTGCCTGATAAATGAAGACAACCAAATATTGTTTGCTTCACTCCAAGAATGGTACAGGTGAAAGAATGATTTCTGAAAGATCACATATTGGGCACCGTCATATAATGAAGAGTAATATGCTCAACATATTCAAAATAACGCAATAATTTTCATTACAGATAACTCTTGTTGTGGGACCATGATGTGGGATGGAAGGGGGGGGAATGGTGTCCGTTATTGTCGATAACAGAGTGAGGGATTCGCTCCAAGCACTTAGCGGTTACTCGATGAAACAATAAGTTGTTCTCAAATACAAAGTTCCTTTTAACAGCTAAACGTACTTTTGTTACTGCATTGCTAAAAGTATTAAAGGCTGTTTGTTACATTGTTTAATTATCATTGCATAAGTGTCGATCAAAGCAATTACATGGCAATTTTAATGGCCTCCATTTAATGTCTTGCAGCCTGTGCTCTTAAAGGGATAGTGGTGCCTGATTAGTACTGTAGGGACACCCTGTCTTCTATAACCAAAATCAGTTCCAAAGTTGTCCGTAATATCGAGGGTAGACTGTACTTATCAAATAGAGAAATGATTTATTAGAAACAAATCAAAAGTCAGCAAATAATAATTTGTTATAAATAGGAAAAAAAAGTTGAAATTTACATTCAAAACTACAATATAACCTGCAGATGAGTATTTGGAATAAAAGTCAATCATTCACAAATTCTGATAACAACATAATAGAAATTGTTGCTTATCTTCAGTTCATCGACAGAAAAGTAAGAATAGGTACATCATAACAAAAATGGTACAAAAGGACCAACAGGGTAATTCTGCCAGTGAAGGAATCTAACACATTAAGAAGCGTTTACATGAAAAACTTTAAAGTATCCATTAAATCAAAATGTCAGTATGATTGGGCAATTTTTAAAATCTACATTTCTGAAATGAATTTACTAGAAGTGAGTATTGAAAAGGAGGTTTGAAACTCACAATAATAATTTGACTGAAATTAATTAGCCAGCTCACAATCCTTGTTTTACTTCGGAGTCACGTGATTGACTACGTGAAGAGCCCGTCAGCACGCATGCGCGTCATTACGTCTAAGCATGGCGCTCTGACTGGCTGGTTGGCGCTTCGCTCCACCAGCGGTAAGTTTTAAAAGACCTCCAGGTAAGTTCTTGAACTTAGTCTGCGGTCGTTTGTCTTCCGTTCTTGTTACAGCTTCAAGAACGGACTAGGATGGATAAGGCGAGGGTGAAGTCTCGATGGGCCGCAGGGAGAACCGCTTCTGAAGACCGCGGGAGTGCGGTCAGCGGGCGGCAGTCCGTTTCACCATCGCGGTCGCTGACACCACAGCCAGCGACTTTGGGCTCGGTGCCCATGGAGAGCACTGTGGCTACCCCGCGGGGCGGGAAAGCCAAGTGCAAGTCCAACAGGCCAGTTGACTCCGATGAGTCCGGCCGGGAGGGTTCGCCTCCTCCAGCGGGGAGCGTTGTCGGACGCCTTTCCCGAGTAGAGCATCTTATGGAGAAGATGCTCCATCATGATATGCTGGAGTCATAATAGAGCGGGTCTCGGGGGCCCGCAGCAGCGCCTGGTGCAGGGCTGCATTATGTCTCCCCATCCGAGGATGGGAGTGTAGACCACCAGTCCTGGGCGAACTCGCATTGCAGTGAGAGGGACCGTCCCTTGACACGGGATCCGCGAGAAGCAGAGGTGCCAACTATGGTCTCCATGTTCGCAATGCCGTTGCTGGTTGGGGAGCCGCTGGACGAAGAGCTGGCGGCCAGCATTAATGACCTCGCTTCCCACCAGCTTCAAGAACAGGTGATGATGGAGACAGCCTTCAGGTACCACACGCCCAGCAACTGCGCCTCCCTCATGGTAACGTCGGTGAATAGTTCCATTTGGAGCTACATTGGTGGTGGCATTAAGACCCAAGAGGACAAATTACAGAGAATTCAGAATCTGCTGGCGTCAGGGGTGACAGCATTCGCCAGGTCTGTGGACGGCAGCGCCTTATCTGAGGCGCAACGGGACGCAATGGCATTGTTGTGCAATGCACACTTTGAAATTAATTGCTTTCACAAGAATGCCATTCGTCCTGTCCTCAACCCCAAGTTTGCGGGGTTGTGCAAGTCCAGTAATGTGCAGCCGCCCAATTTGCTGTTTGGAGGAGGCCTGTCCAAGCAGGTGAAGGACCTGGACGACGCGTCGAAGGCTGTGGGGCTACTTTGGGCTCCACCAGTGAGCAGACAATCGTCGTTTCAACGCCAGCACCCCTATGCCTCTACCAGCACCAGACAGTCTGCTGAAACCACCTCCAGCTCGAGGACCGAAAGAACCGGCCGGAAGTCTTTTTTAGGACATGGCCCAAGCCGGCCGACAATGAAGTTGCGCAGCTGGCGCACTCCAGCACCTCAATTCCCCAAACATCGGGGGAGAAAATGAACATCCAGAATCCACCAATAACTACGGAGGTAGGTGGGTCTGGTTCGCTATGGAACATACGGGGTGTGGGTCTATCGCATGTTGGTGGTAGGTTACGTTTCTTTTTGCATGAATGGCGGTGGATAACATCTGACTTGTTCATACTGCGCAGTATAGATGCGTTCCAAATTGCGTTCTCTGGCTCACTGCCACCCACACAGCATGCCCCAAACCGTACCTTTGTTCGTTCAAAACAGGATGGTTTGGAAGTTCAGGCTGAAATTGAGACATTATGTGCAAAAAGGGTAATTGAAAAATCTAATCATGAACCTCACCAATTTGTATCCAACATATTTACCAGGCAAAGGAAGGATGGGGGGTGCCGCATCATCTTGGACCTGACCCAACTTAACACCTATGTGCAGTACATACATTTCAAAATGAAAAGCTTTGTTACTGCCAAACAATTGATTTCCAAGGGATGTTACATAGCATGCATCGATCTTAAAGATGCTTATTACTCGGTGCCGGTTCACAAGGACCACAGAAAATACCTGAAATTTTACTGGATGGGGCAGCTATGGCAGTTTAAAGCATTGCCTAATGGATTAACCTCAACTCCCAGGTTATTCACTAAAATATTGAAACCTGCTCTTGCTCTATTACGAGCGCAAAAACATATAGTAATGGCTTATTTGGATGATATCCTCATATTAGGGATAACTCTGGAATTGGCTATTTTGGCAGTCTCAGCCACCAAGTTTGTGTTTGAGCAGTTGGGGTTCCTAATTCACCCAGTAAAATCCAAGATGACACCATCCAGAGTTATGGATTATTTGGGATTTACTATTAACTCCAATCACCTGTCTGTGACTTTGCCTGAGGGCAAAAGATTGAAGTTAATAGAAGCCTGCAATCATCTTATTATACAGCAGCTGCCTTCAATTCGGCAATTGGCCAGCTTAATTGGGAAATTGGTGGCTGCCTTTCCAGCAGCTAAATATGGACCTTTGCACTATCAGCAATTACAAAGAGCAAAGGTGCAGGCACTTAAACATAATTCAGGCCACTTTGACAGGGCTCTGCAATTACTGGCTGAAGCTATTGCCGAGCTGCAGTGGTGGAAAGCCAATATCTTGCATTGTTCTGGCAATATTTCGATTGAATTGCCTTTTGTTGTTTTACAGACTGATGCAAGTGCTCTGGGATGGGGTGCCACTGACACCGTTTCTAGCTGCGGTGCCAGATGGAATGTGCATGAACTATCTTTTCTGCAGGTGCATGGTATTAACTATTTGGAGTTGCTCGCAGCCCTCTATGGTCTGAAGGCTTATTGTGGGCACATGCACCATCTGCATGTTCAATTACAGATAGATAACACCACAGCGGTGGCACACATAAATCACATGGATGGTATCAGATCAGTATCCTGTGATAAATTGGCTAACCTCATTTGGCACTGGTGCATCATTCGAAATATTTAGGTTTCAGCTACCTACCTCCCAGGTAAGTTCAACACGGTGGCGGACACCAGCTCACGTAAATTCAATGACAACACAGAATGGATGTTGAATCATAGAGTGTTTAAGGATATTGTTTCTAGGTATGGATATGGATTTGTTCACTTCAAGATTAAATCATCAGTTACCGAAGTATGTTACATAGGAACCAGACCCAGGGGCAGTAGCGGTAGACGCGTTCTCACTACATTGGGGTGGAATGTTTTTCTATGCATTCCCCCATTCTGCCTTGTCAGTCGATGTCTGCATAAAATTCAGCAGGACTCTGCCTCCGGCGTTCTGGTAGTCCCTGACTGGCCCACTCAGCCATGGTATCCTCTTATCCTGGGCATGGTTGTAGAACCTGTCATGACGGTTCCCAAAAGCAGGTCTCTGCTAACTCATCCCATTTCTGGTGAAGTACATCCTCTGCATGATCGGCTGAACTTATTGATTTGCAGGTTTTGAGAAGACCTTTCCTCGGACTTGGACTAGCTGATCGTACGGTGGATGTGCTAACTGCGGACTGGAGAAACAGTACCCAAAAACAGTATGCCTCATACATAAGGAAATGGAAAGTGTTCAGTGCGCAGTCCGATATCTCGTATTACGCAGCGCACATTACGGATGTTTTGGAGTTCCTCTCGAAATTGCATTTCGATGAGAAATTAAGCTATAGTTCTCTAAATTGTGCCAGAAGTGCGCTGTCGTTATACTTGCTGCCGAGTTCAGAACACCAGTCTGTGGGGTCTCACCCTTTAGTATCGAGGTTCATGAGGGGAGTCTTCAATTCGAACCCTCCTAGGCCCAGCTACACTGAAATTTGGTATGTAGGGGTGGTCCTAACTCTACTTCGCTCATGGTCTCCAGTTACATCCCTGTCTCTACTCCGGCTCACGCACAAGGTGGCCATGCTCATGGCTTTAGTGTCAGCTCAAAGGGTCCAGTCATTGCAGAAGCTACGTCTGGACAGGATGCTCACCTCTGCCAGTGGTATCACCTTTTTTGTGTACGACGCTATTAAACAGAGTAGACCAGATACTTCGGGTCTTAAGTTACAGTTCATGGCATACCCTTTGGATCCCAAATTATGTGTAGTTGCTCACCTCCAGCAATACATCAAGATCACCAAGGGGCTTAGGGGGTCTGAGTTAGCATTATTGGTCAGCCTCAAGAAACCGCATAAGAGGGTTTCAGCTCAGACCATTTCCAGGTGGCTGAAACAGGTTCTGGCAGATGCTGGGGTTGATACTGAAATGTTTAAATCTCATTCCACCAGGGCTGCAGCTACGTCCGCAGCGAGGGTCATGGATGTCCCGCTAGACCAGATTTTATCAGCCGCAGGATGGTCCTCAGAACGCACGTTTCAGACGTTCTATAACAAACCCTTAGCCAGACCGAGCGTGTTTGCGAACTCAGTTTTAAGTTTGGGTTTATAGTCCCTCTCGGGTAGAGAGGTGACTATTGTTGTTTCCTTTGTACATTAAATTGTCAACTTGTTTCATTTATGTCATGACTGAACAGTCTTTTTTTGTCCACTCTCCATTGGTCAACTATACAGTGTGTGACGCATGGACTCGTTCCACGGCATGAAGTCACAGAGCTTTAAAATCTTCACGTAGTCACTCACGTGACTCCGAAGTAAAATAGTAAGATTAAATGAGAACTTACCAGTTTGAAGTTTGATCTTTATTTTATGAGGAGTTATGATGAGGGATTACGTGCCCTCCGCTCCCAACCCCTCCTCATAAAACTTAGCTGGTAGTTCTAGTTTCTCGAATCTTATTATTCTCAGGTCAATGTTTGCTGTCTGTGACTCCACACCGCTGCTTTGAAGGTTGACGCGCATGCTTGCTGACGGGCTCTTCACGTAATCCCTCATCGTAACTCCTCATAAAATAAAGATCAAACTTCAAACTGGTAAGTTCTCATTTAATCTTACTATTAATAGTTGTCAATTGAGACTGAATAATTTGACACAAGCAGCTGTTCCATAAATACACTGTGAAAAGGAGATTTCTCTCTATACATTCTTACTCATTCTCATAATTTAATTTAGATGACAAAATTTAAGAGACTAAAATTTACCTGCTTAGTAGTGGTTATTTAATGATATTAATAAGTATCAAAGACAAAGCCCGTATCTATGAATATCAGTAATCTGCGTCTGATTTTTATCGCAAATTAGTCACACGATATATCCCTTCGGTAAACTTGTTGATTTTATGACCTATGTACACTGCAGAGACCCCAATGGTTACATCCATTCCACCTCAGTGCCACGATGTGTTCCAAGCAGGTGAGCACTATTATTCGATCAAAGGAGTAATAAAAGGTTTACAGGAGATAACAACGTTGTTGACAATGTTGGATTGTGTACCGGAAATGACAAAGTGGTACCACAAGCACCAAAGCCAGAGAAGGGTGAAGAGCACACTACAAGCTGGAGAGAAACAAGAGCAACACAGAGGCAGCATGGTCAGCAAAGACCACGGGAATAAAAGAACCATGAAAAAGAGTGCAAGAACTGGTGAAATAAATGAAGCAAAATGCTCATGGTGGTGATAAAGCAGCTAAACATAGATGGAAAATAGTGAAATAACAAGTGATGCACAGAAAAATGCTGCTTTGTTGAAGAAAGAGGGCTGAATTAATGTTTGATATGTAATGGAAAAATTGCAGTGCCAAAAATAATTCAACGTTAACAAAGATTGTAACACCAAACAGGCTCATATCAACCTGCAATATAACTGCACAGAGACATAAACTGTACACATGTTAGACAACAGTTGCCTGCGAGAAGAAAATCTTGCAAAATGTGCAGAAAGAATCTGAAACTCTCAGAGGTGGGCTACAGATTGCTTCCATTAAATATGTAGTTCACATTTAGCCAAAATAGATTAGAAGAAAACTGCTCATTAGTTGCGTGCAAAACACTGTGTTCAAATGAAGCTTTAAACACTAAACAAAAAGATTGTCACAGCTTACAAAGAATCAACAGAATGGTTTCACCTCATGGAAGAATACACAAGGATTTGTTCATCAGTTCAAAGATATAGGAGCAGAATTAGTCTGTTCCACCATTGAATCGTGAATGATCTATCTTTCCCTCTGACCATATTTCTCTGCCTTCTCCCCATAACAATAGACAATAGGTGCAGGAGTAGGCCATTCGACCCTTCGAGCCAGCACCGCCATTCAATGTGATCATGGCCGATCATCCCCAATCAGTACCCCGTTCCTGCCTTCTCCCGATATCCTCTGACTCCACTATTTTTAAGAGCCTTATCTAGCTCTCTCTTAAAAGCATCCAGGGAACCTGCCTCCACCGCCCTCTGAGGCAGAGAATTCCACAGACTCACCACTATCTGTGAGAAAAAGTTCCTCGTCTCTGACCTTTGATCCTCTTACTAATCAAGAACCTATAAATTTCTGATTTAAAAATACCCAAAGACTTGAGTTCCTCAGCAGTTGGTGGCAATGAATTCCACAGATTCACCACCTTCTGACTAAACAAATTCCTGCTCATTTCCTTTCTAAATGTATGCCCTTTCCTTCTAAGGCTGTATCCTCTGCTCTGAGACTCTCCACTAATGGAAACATCCTCTCCACATCCACTCTATCCACTCACCCTCCTATACTCCAGTGAGTACAGGCCCAGATCCATCAAACGTTCATCATGTGTTAATCTAGACATCTCCGGGTTCATTCGCATTTGTTTTATCAATTACCGGAATAAAATTGAAGTTTTGAGTTTGAAATGGAAAAAGTGAGTTGTGTTTTGACAGATGGTATGCTGTCAGTGACAGTGGAACACAATGGAACGTTGCAATATTCACATATCCTGCGCACTCTCTGGGTGGAGGAGCAGCTCATCTACTATTATAGTGTCATTCACTAGCAAAACCTTTTTTTTAAGTTTTGATTTATACTTGCAGTAAATATCATCATCTCTACAGTCAATTTCATGAAATCTCATGGATTCAAATACTGTAACTTGCAGAAGTATTTTCAAATACATTGATGCTGAATAAGCCGATATGATTTACCATGCAACAGAGATAAAGTCTGTAACTCATTGACACAGATCCAAAATAATGTTAATGGCGAAAGATTCCTCTGAGAAAGGGTAATGGGCTTGTGATTCCTGTAACTGTCTATCCTCCTGACTTAACAGTCTATCTTAATAATCTTCATGGAATAACTTGCCCTACCTCGCGATTCAATCGATTCACAAACTTTCAGGCTAAACAAACTGGTTTATACACAAATGCTGCAAGATAGGCTTTCATTTTCATACTGCCAGGTAATCTTTGAACAATCATGAATCTGGGTCTTCTAAAGCTCTGTGGAAGCAGCGATTCTTAACAATTTCCAGAATTTCAGAAAAGGGGAAATCCCTCAGGCTAATTTTTAGCTATCCCAGAATCAAAGGAATTTAGCACTGAACTTTTCACCCATCAGTGCTCTGACTTGCTTTGCCAAAAGTACTGCCAAAAACGCTGAAGTTCTACATCAGTAATTCACAAATTTAACTGTAAAACTTGCCTTTTCCCTACTGTGGCTTCAAGGAAAAGCATAACTGCATCATAGATGATAACCTTGAGACTTCTTAAATGTATCCTGCAATATTAAAAATAAAACTTGACATTACTAAAGTGATATCCCAGAAGCAGTGTAAGTAACATTGCACATGAATCCTGAGAAAGATTTTTTTTTCTTTTCTGAGAAAGCTAAATGCTATTTCCACCTGAGAAAGAATAAAATCTGAGCATCCATCCCTTGGATATTCTGATGGTTTGGCATCTGACTTATTAGATGAGGTTGGCAATTTCTACTCAAGGCCCCTGTTCCTGCCCTTGTCTTCTACTTTCTGGGACCCCAGTACCTATGCTGCCTTCCTTCTCATTAGGTCACCCTGTTGACTTCCATGGTCTAGGTCCCCATGCTCCCTTCCTGTTCTTCAGGTACCTGGTTCTCTTGCTCCCGAGACTCGGGTGCAGTGCTTAGTGGCTGCTTGATGGGGTCCCATTTGTTGTACTCAACAAATAATTATCAGGGCCCAGGTTCCCCCACTCACCATCCACACTTTGGGTTTTCTCAGAGTATTTCTACCAGTGCGCACTGTCAAGGCCTTTAATAAGCCGACTTGTTCGAGAAATTCACCACTGATCTTTGAGATGTTTTATTTTGTGTTTGTTCCTATCTGAGCGGGGCCCCTAGTAAAGCCAGATTCATGGTACAGGTATAACACAAAATTCCCTCCAACACCCTGATAATACAATTTATAAAATGATATCCTATTTTTCTGTAGAAACCTTTATAGCAATTTGGTTCAGGGATGTCAATATGTTATTTCAGAACAAAAGAAATGGAAGTAGATGGCCATTCAGCACCTTGTTCTTGTTCCGTTATTCAACAAGATCCTTTAACTCAGTGCCAGTTTCTCCACAAATCTGAATTAAATATATTTGGGCGGCATGGAGGTGCAGCGGTAGATTTGCTGCCAGAGCGTCAGAGACCCAGGTTCAATCCTGACTACGGCTGCTTGTCTGTATGGAGTTTGTTCATTCTCTCCGTGATCTCCGTGACCTGCGTGGGTTTTCTGCGGGATCTCCAGTTTCCTCCCACACTATAAAGACATACAGGTTTGTAAGTTAATTGTCTTGGTATAATTGTAAATTGTCCCGAGTGTGTGTAGGATAGTGTAAGTGTGCGGAGATCGCTGGTCGGCATGGACTCATTGGGCCGAAGGGCCTGTTTCTGCGCTGTATCTCTAATCTAAACTAAATACTCAGAGACTGAACCTCCACATTTTCCATGGGTAGAGAATTTGAAAGACTAGCTAACCTGACTAAAGACTTTTATACTTGATCTTAAATCACCACCTAATTTAAGGTTGTGAGCCCTGGTTCGAGACACACAAGCCAAGGAAAATATACGTTCCATCTACAATGTCAAGCCCAGTAAGAATTTTCAATGATTCAATGCAATCACCACTCATTCTGCTAAAATAGGTTCAGTAAATTCTATGGTCTCACACAAAAAAAAATCAGATTATAACAGTCCATTAAATCAATAACAAGCTTGATCACGAAAAACGTTCATATTCTGATACTCACTGTAAGTTATTATAAGCATTTAAAGGACATCCAAGCAAATATATCCATAACATAAACATCTGGAAACTTTGTAATGATTCTATCATTAATGTAAAGTTCAGTACTAAAATGTGAAAGATGCCGTTTTAAAAACTCTTAATGAATGTGGTCGGAGCAATATCAGATTTGTTTTTTATTGAAAAACTTTAAAATTATATACTGCCACTTTTCACAGTGTGGATTTTACTATTCTGTTGAAAAAATACTGAATTCATGCCACTACAAGTAAATCCATGAATTTCACATGCTGCAATAGCTGGATGGTTTTCAGATTGCATTGCATCACATCTTATCTGATTTGAACTGTTCTGTTTTGCCCTTTGCATTTTTTTTTCTAATACTTTTGAACTATGTTTCGTTCTGAATAACTGCTTTGGAGCACTGTGCATATCAATGACTGACAAATCTAATCTAGCACGCTATCCAAAAGGATTCGGCTTCCATCAATGCACTGAAAAATTTACTGAGCTGATTTTAGGAGAATGTATGTTTCACACAAAGCAGCCAGAGGTGACTAGAAATTAAATGGATTTTCACTGTGATAGGACACCTTTAGTGTTATGAAAATACATTCCTTATACCATTGACTATTGTCTTCATAAAAATGGCATTTCTAATAATTTCAGAATAAATTGTTTCAGACAACCGTTGCAGCAGCTGTTTATTCTAAATTTCCACTTAGAACAGTGCTCACATGACACCAAACAATTGGATTGTGCAAGCACCAGAATATGTGCCAGTGTTAGCAGTCATACACTTTCTTTACCCAATAACTAATAGCATACCGCCAGCACTTCTCCCCCCATCCTATAACAATGACCACTGTTTTTGTGTTTATCAGGAACATATGTGAACTTCTCTGCTCTCATTCTAATGCTGTTATTTTCCAATTTTGCTTGCATGCAATCTTTCCATTTTCTCCATGATAGTTACCCATGCTGAACAGCAGGGCCCATAAACAGTGCTTGAGATCCGAATATTTAGTAGAACCAATATAAACTTGAGATCCAATCTTTCGCCATAGCATGCCCTTTTAAAATGTTAACTCCATTCGACCTCAGCCATTGACTCGCACAGATAGAAATGTGAACCATTCATATGGTAAATTAGTAAAACATGAGGCAGATACCCTCCAAGAATACAGAACCAAAAATACATTTTGCAATAAACTACCACACTAATTGCCAGTAAATTACGTAAAATGTCCAGGATTAAGAAATAAATTGGACAGAATCATGGAATAATATGGCAAGGGTGGCCATCTGGAACATTAGTCTCACTATTCAATTAAAACCATGCCTTGTCCATTCCCTTTCAGATATTTATGCAAATCTTGAATGTTTTTAAGCCATCAGAATATGATTAAATTATGTGCTCAAATTCAGCAGGGCTTTTAAACAACTTTCTGGTAAGAATATATTATGAAGATATACATAAGCAAACTTAATTTGAAATTGAACAATACTCTCAAAAGCAAATCAGTATTAAAGACTATAAAGACCATAGTAGAGCTAATAGGACTTGATGTTTCAATCCCTGTAATAAGTCGGAACTCTTGCTATTTGCAGTGGGATTGGAGTGGTGAAAGATAGGGTAGGTACGTCATCGGGGCATCAGGTGGGCACCCTCCTTCTTTGACGTTTCATTGACACGCCCACAACATCTCCAGAAGGCTAAACGGTGATATCTGGCGTCCCAGTTACACCCCCCTCAATTCCATACCCTCCTGTCTTCATCTTGCAAATGTCTCTTCGTCTCTCCTTTTGATCCAAATCCAATTGCTGCTTTTTGCTGCAGAATTTGATAATGACTTGATTGCTTGTTGGAGGGAACGACCCCTCACCCCCATTTTCTTTAATAGACTATAATAGACCATAGATCAGACCATAGTCTGAAGAAGGGTCTCGACCCGAAATGTCACCCATTCCTTCTCTCCAGAGATGCTGCCTGTCCCGCTGAGTTACTCCAGCATTGTGTCTACCTATGACCATAGATTATATTGTTCCACAGAATAGACTTCAACACGGTGAATATGTTTAAGCACAATGTGGTGAACAGTAAACCATGACTTTCATACGCAATAAACCGTGAATGAATCAACCTCCAAAGGATTAGTCAACCAATCACAAACTCTGCAGGTCTGGCAGAGTTTTGACTAGCCCACTGACTATGCACCCTACTTGAAACGTAAACAATCAGAACATGCCACAGAGAATTGAGCATTGGAGTCTGCAGCACCAATCCATTAATAATTTAGGTTAGTATTTATTTTTAATGTCACTGGAATATTTGGTTTATTTAACTCTCTAAACAATGTTCACCTGCAAAGATGGTCCAAACAAAATGTATTCTTATGATTTCTGTAACAGGCCGAGACCAACAGAATCCTCAAGTCTAGGTGGCATGTACAAAAAATAAACATATTTCCTAAAGAATTCATTAGAATCATGTTTTTTTTTTTTTTTTTTTTTTTTTTTTTTTTTTTTTTTTTTTTAAATTTTTATTTATTAGAAGTACATTACATCACAGCCACATACATTAATACTCGTCATTTATATCTTCTTACAATTAATGTACTCCCTTTATTTTTTTTTTTTTTTACGCTAAAGAAAGAAAAGATTGAAAGAGAGAAGAAAGTGAAGGAAAAAGTGCAAGTGTAGAAAAGTGTAGAAAATGTAACAACAAACAAAAAAAAAAAAAAAGGACGAGGACCCTATGAAAGCGAAATTAAAGACAAAAAAAAAAAAGGAGTTAAGAAATAGGCCCTAAGAAAAGAAAAGAGAGAGAGAAAAAAAGAAAAACAAATGTTTTTTTTTTGAGCATCACGTAAATAGGACATACCAACTCTTCAACTATCATCCCCCCTTACCCGACCTCAATTTTTTATTTTTTTTAAGTACTTTTGCACCCTATGTTTGTAATAATTCTATAAATGCAGACCACGTCAGGTGGAAGTGATCTGGTTTACCTGCTAGGAGGAGTCTTATCTCTTCAAGGTGTAGTGTTTCAAACATATTTGAAATCCACATATTTATAGTTGGTATTGGAGCCTTCTTCCAAAATTTTAGAATTAGCTTTTTTCCAGTTATTAACCCATAATCCATTAATTTCTTTTGAAACACATTTAGTTCTGGATCATCTTCCGTTATTCCGAAGATAATCCATTCTGCTTTGGGTATCAGTCTTGTTTTAAATAACTTTGTAAAGATTTCAAAAATTTCATTCCAAAATTTTTGAATTTTTGTACAGAAGACAAATGAGTGCGCTATAGTTGCTTCTTGGGATTGACATTTATCACAAATAGATGATACGTTTGGGAAAATTTTATGAATTTTAGTTTTCGAATAATATAATCTATGTAAAATTTTAAATTGTATTAAAGTGTGTCTTACATTAATCGAGCATTTATGTACTTTTAATAAGTATTCATTCCAACTTTCCTTTGAAATTTTAATGGCTAACTCTTGTTCCCAGTCTCTTCTGATACCCTCCGTAGATGGTATTTGTACATTTAAGATAATATTGTACAAATATGATATTAAGTTTGCTGATTCCGCTTTTGTCTGCATTGCCTCGTCCAGTACATCTGCTGGGTTATTATGATGATCTTTTATATATTTTTTCAAATAGTCGCATATTTGAAAGTATTTAAAATATTGATTATTTCCGAGTTTATATTTTATTTGTAATTGTTGAAATGAAAGTAATTTTCCAGTTTCATACAAGTCACCAAGCGTTTTAATTCCTAGTCTATCCCATTGTGTATAAGCTTTATCTATAATAGAAGGACTAAACGAAGGGTTATTGACTATAGGTAATAAAAGTGATAAGTTTCTTAATTTTAAATTTTGTTTTATTTGTTTCCAAATACGGATTGTACTATGAATAATTGGGTTCTTATTATAGTTTATGTTATTCAATTTCATTGGAGAGAGGAGGATCGCTCCAATGTTTCTAGAGGAGCAATCCTCTTTCTCCATTACAATCCAGTCTACTTGCTGGGCGGAGTTATCCATCAGTTGAATCATGTTTTTAATATTTACTGACCAATAATAATACATAAAATTGGGTAGTGCTAGACCCCCCAATACTTTAGATTTATTCAGATGGGTTTTTTGTATTCTATGTGATTTATAGTCCCATATAAAATTAGTGATATCTGAGTCGAGTTTTTTAAAAAACTTCTTAGGTAAGTATATAGGAATTGATTGAAATAGGTATAAAATTTGTGGTAAAAAGATCATTTTTATTGCGTTTATTCGGCCTATTAAAGACATCGGAAGCGTTTTCCAGAATTTAATTAATGTATTCAGTTTATTAAGTAGGGGGTCAAAATTTGCCCTGAGCATACCTTGATATGCTCTGGTAATTTCGATTCCCAAATATTTAAATTTTTCTGTAGCTATTTTAAAAGGGAATTTTAAAAGATGTGTTGAATCTTTCGGTTTTATTGACATAATTTCACTTTTATTCCAATTTATTCTATATCCAGAAAAAGATCCGAAGTCTTCAATTAAATTTAATATATTTGGTATAGTGATTTGAGGTTTTGTGATATACAATAATATATCATCCGCGTATAAAGATATTTTATTATATGAGTCTTTAGTATTATATCCATGAATATCAGGGTGTATTCTAATTTTTTCTGCTAGCGGTTCAATAATGAGAGCAAACAGCTGTGGTGATAATGAGCATCCTTGTCTATTTCCCCTTGATAGTTGAAATTTCGAGGATAATATGTTATTAGTAAGTATTCTAGCTGTAGGTTTGTTATATAGTAACTTAATCCATAAAATAAAATTCTCTCCCAGTTGAAATTTTTGTAATACTTTATCCATATAATTCCATTCTACTTGATCAAATGCTTTTTCAGCATCCAGCGAAATAATTGATAATTCTTGATCTTCAGATTTGTGTGAGTGCATTATGTTGAGTAGACGTCTCATATTATTAGAAGAGTATCTCTTAGGGATAAACCCTGTCTGATCTGGGTTTATTAATTTACTAATGTATTTACTTAATCTTCTGGCTAATGTTTTCGCTAATATTTTTTGATCTGTGTTTAACAATGCTATAGCTCTATATGAGCCAGGATCTTCTAAATCCTTATTTTTCTTAGGTATTAATGTAATCGTTGATTCCGCTAATGTATCAGGTAGTATTCGTTTTTTAAAAGCGTATTGGTACATTTTTTGTAATCTTGGTATTATTTTTTCATAAAAGTTTTTATAAAATTCATTAGTAAATCCATCAGGGCCTGGTGTTTTTCCATTTTTTAGTGAGTTTATTGTATCTTCTAATTCCTTAATTGAGATTTGTGCACCCAGTTCCTCCTGTTCCTTCAGCTCTAACTTTGTTAATGCTCATATTAAACTTAGCACTTATGGAATTGAAAGCTGGGCTTTGAGTTTAATCATTGAAGCTCAAATATTTCTGTCTTTCAAAAAAGTTAATTGTCAGTGTCAAATAATTGGAAAAGAGAAAAAAAATCATTTGGGCTCAAAATTAGTTGTGAAACCATTTGCATTACACAGAAACCAAATCCCTACAAGGTAATAGTTTGCCATAAGATTTACGATAAAATTCACAAAAAGCTAACTGCTATAAACCTGAGTTGACTTTTCTTATTGACATAATATATGACCATGTGTGTTATGCTCCAGCCAAGGAACTTCAGCACATAAATTAGGTTAATACTTAACACTTAAGAAGGGTCTCGACCCAAAACGTCATCTATTCCTTTTCCCCAGAGATGCTGTCTGACCCGCTGAGTTACTTCAGCCTTTTGTATCGAACACTTAGGCAAGTTTTGTAATCTTGCAGGTAAAATTTCATGTGGATGCAAAAGGCCTCATGGTAGTGGCCTATATTTATCAGTCAACCAACATTACTGGAACAGCAATTAAACCATTGAGTTCATTCTGTGTGCAAATTATTTGCCCATATTACACCTTTTGTGATGTCCATAAATCGCAGACTTCAAGCATGCAAAGGATATGCAACAAAATACTAAACATGACTACTTTCATTTACATGACATTGCTGTGTCCTAAACATTATGGTGCCCTGAAATGGGGGGGCTAAGTATAAACACTGTTGTAATTTCTACATGGTGAAACCAAAATGTGTAAAAATGGCCTTTATTAAAATCTGACAATGTGCACTTTAACCACATGTGATTTTTTTTCTATTACAAATCTCAAATTGTGGAGTACAGAGGCAAATAAATAAAATTATGGGTCTTTGTCCCAAACACTATGGAGGGCACTGTAAGGATTGAAAAAAGTCCACACCTTCCAAGGGAATTAAATGTGATACTCTCATTCCATTAATGTTATTTAAAAAATGATTTGTTTCTAAACCACAGCTTCTAACCACATTAGAATGTATTGAGCAAAACTAACAATAACAAAACGGACATGCTGCAACAATGTTTCTGGCAGAATGGCTCAATTAAAGTGAGCAAGATTACTTCTAATATAAATATGTTTTTGTGAAAAAAAATACTAAATGTTTTAAAGACAGGAACTAAGTGTGGATCTAATGTAGGATATAGAACATAGAAATTGGTGCATGTTAATATTCTTTTACACTTATCTTTGTAATCTATGTACCTTTGCTGTTGAAGTTGTACATTTTGGCCTGATTATTTTCCTCACCCAGATGGGACCCAAAGGTAGCATTCAATCAGATTGCGCCAAGCCACTACTTTACCTTCGTCAAGATGACTTACAACAATTCTCCAAGAGATCAAGAGTTGGTTTAAGATAATTGTTTAGTTTAGTGATACAGCGTGGAAACAGCCCATCGGCCCACCGAGTCCGCGCTGATCAGCAATCCCCGCACATTCACACTGTCAAGACAAGAGACAAGAGACAAAAGACAAGAGACATTGTCACATGTACCAATTGGTACAATGAAATTTGTGGTCACCATACAGCCATACGAATAAAAAAAGAGCACAGAACACGATAGTCTTTAACATAGGCATCCCCACACAGCGGAATCAAAGTTGCCCACTGTGAGGGAAGGCACTAAAGTTCAGTCAACACACTAGGGACAATTCATAATTATACCAAACCAAGTGAACACACAAATTCCATACAGACAGTACCCATAGGTAGACAAAAGTGCTGGAGAAACTCAGCGGGTGCAGCAGCATCTATGGAGCGAAGGAAATAGGCAATTTTTCGGGCCAAAACCCTTCTTCAGACTGATGTAGGGTGGGGGGGGGGCGGGGAGATGGGGAGAAGAAAGGAGAAAGGAAGAGGAGGGGCCTGAGGGCTGAGGGAGAGCTGAGAAGGGGAGGAGACAGCAAGGGCTACCGGAAATTGGAGAAGTCAATGTTTATGCCACTAGGGTGCAGACTGCCCAAGCGGTATATGAGGTGCTGCTCCTCCACTTTCCGGTGGCGCTCACTCTGGCCATGGAGGAGGCCCAGGACAGAAAGGTCGGATTCGGAATGGGAGGGGGAGTTGAAGTGCTGAGCCACCGGGAGATTTTGTCTAACTTCGATTTTCCACCATCTGCAGTTCCTTCTTAGACAGTAGCCATAGTCAGGATCAAACCCGGGTCTCTGGTACTGTAAGGCAGCTACTCTACCACTGCGCCACTGGAGTTACACTATTACAGCCAGAATGGCTGGGTCAGGGATGGAAAAAATAGTGCTCCTTAATTTTGATCTGCTCTCTTTGGTTCACGTTTTAACTTTATACCTCAACAGAACTCTACTTCAAAATAGAAAGATAACTGGTCCACCAAAAAGGGCAACATTTGTGTAATATTAACCAACATTGATAACATAGCATTTTGTTTATTCTACATCTTTTATTTGTTCAGTGAACAGAATTCCAGATTCACAATAATCCAATTGAGGCTTTCAGATTCAGATTATAAAACTTGGCTATCGCCAGATGCTTACCTCGTACCAATTCAAAATTAAATATGATTTTAGATTAAATGCATTAAAAAATCCAATACCAAGCTATTTATATTTTGTATTTAAGAAATACTTGCCCACATGAACTACCTGTGCAATTAGATCTATCCAGTACAAATTCCAAGGATTGCTTCTTCTGACACCAGCATTTCACCTGGTCTTGAAACTAAAATAAAAGTAGACCTTTTCGACCTTTGAGACTGCTGGGCCATTCAATGAAGCTTTATTATTTATCTCAACATCAGATTCCTGTTTTATATTCCCAAACCAATATGATACACATAGAAAGCATACTGTATGGGTGAAGAGTCTGAAGAAGGGTTTCGGCCCGAAACGTTGCCTATTTCCTTCGCTCCATAGATGCTGCTGCACCCGCTGAGTTTCTCCAGCATTTTTGTGTACCTGTATGGGTGAATCATGGGTTGATTTATGAATAGCTCTGCCCAACGCAAGAAATTGCAGAGTTGTGAATGTAGCCAAGTTCATCACACAGACCAGATTCCCACCAAAAAATTCTAACACAATCAATTACTTGTTCCACTCCGGTAATTCCTTGTTCTTCCTAATCCAGTCCAGCAGAAGGTATACAAACATTTCACTATACCTTGGTACATGTGACATCAATTATATTCTTTTAAATGATTTGGATAATGAAGGCTTTGTGGCCAAGTTTGCAGATGATGCTAAAGTAAGCGGAGGGGCAAGCAGTGTAGAGGAAGCAAGGATCCTGCAGAAGGACATGGCCTGGTTGGGAGAGTGGGCAGAGAAGTGGTAGATGAAATTGAGTATAGAAAAGTGTGGAGTCGTGCATTTTGGTGATAAGAATAAGGGCGTAGATTATTTTCTAAATGGATGGAGAATCCAGAAATCAGAGGGCTGGTGCAGGACTCCCAAAAAGTTAGTTTGCAAGTCGAATCTGTAGTAAGGAAGGCAAATTCAATGGTAGCATTTATATCAAGTTGACTGGAAGACAAAAAACAGTATAAGGGGCTGGTGAGGCCACATTTGGAATATTGTGAGCAATTTTGGGCCCCATATATGAGGAAGTATGTGCTGGCTCTGGAGAGGGTCCAGAGGAGGTTTACAAGAATAATTCCAGGAATGAGTGGGTTAGCATATGATGAGCGCTTGACAGCACAGGGCCTCTGCTCGCTGGAGTTTGGAAGGTTGAGGGGAGAACTTCACTCAGAGGGTAGTTAATCTGTGGAACTCATTGCCACAGAAAGCTATGGAGGCCAAGTCAGTGGATATTTTTAAGGCAGAGATAGACACATTTTTGATTAGAATGGGTGTCAAGTGTTATGGGTGGAAAGCAGGAAAATTGGATTAGGAGGCAGAGATCAGCCATGATGGTGGAGTAGACTCGATGGGCTGAATGGCCTAATTCTACTATAAAGTGAATTTATGAGTTTAAACCTTCTCTCCTTCTTTGTGGATACAGACTTGGTTAACCCAATCTCTTCTCATACATGTTTGGATTCTTCCTCTGACAAGTATATTGCTACATCTGATGAATGGTCTATAACACTTCTTCCCTCTCCGCAGCTGCTGCCTGTCCTGCTGGATATTTTTATTTCAAATTTCCAGCAACTGTCATGCTCGGTTTCTCACAATTCCAGCATTGTTCTTTTTTTCTCCTTCCATCCTCAATCATTTCCTCCACATAAATTAAATGCAATCAATAAGCTTTCATTGCCTTCTCTCTGCAAGGTGTACCGCCATTTGTAAAAGTCTCTCTTGGTGACACCATTGCATTCCCTTTCTTACCCCTACCCCTCAACCTTCTTTCTAATTTAAAATTTGCTTGTGTCCTAATTTGCCTGTTTCTGATGAAACCTCATGGCCTAGAATGTTAATCATCTTCACAGATGCCACTTGACTTGTTGAGCAATTCCAGTGTTTTCTTTCTTTTTGGTATTTAATAGGAACCCACATTCCCTGCCTCAAATTTGATGGCGAGTCAGAGGCATCGCTATACTGGGAATCCAGCTAAAAGCTTTCTTCAGAGACCAATTAAATGGCCCCAGCTGCTTATTTAAAATATTAATATGGTCAGATAAACACGCAGGACAGATGATTTTAATTTCACTACATGCAGAATCACGTTCAATCATCCAGACTGCATAGGTTAGCCCATTAGATGACTAGCACATTTTTTCCTACAGAGACATTAAAAGCAGTTATCCTCGTAATGTGCTAACGGAGAAGACATTCTGACCTTTACATCAAAGAAAGGACACTTTCACAAGAGTAAATTCACAGCTAGAATACTGTATAGCTCTGGTTCCAATAGAGGAAAGATACTATTACAACAGTTAGGATGCAGAATAAATTGATGGGAATGATGCCAAGATTGAGAAAGACTAAATAAGTCAGAGTTGTTTTGTTTGGAAAAGAAGTTGAGGGCAACTTGCTTGGACGAATGAATGAGAGGACTAAACAAAGTAAAAGGGAAGGGCTTTTTCACCTACAAGGGTCAAATGCCATTGGACAGACATTTAAAATATCTGGTAGGATCAGACGGAAGATTTGCAAGCATTTTTTCCACCTAGAGGATCTTGAAATCCACAGCATGAAAGAAATACTCATCGCATTTCAAAAGTAATTGATTTAGTCATGATTTACAGTGCTACAGACCTATTTTTAGAAGGTGAAATTAGCCTGGTCAGCACTCTCACTTATGTCTTTTACAGAGAATGAAATCTCCCATTTCTCCCAAATCTGTCATGAAGTCACCTAACCTGCTTAATTCTTGACTGCTGTCCAAAATGCTTGGCAAGCCACTCAGTTGTACGAGGCTACCACTAAAATGTACAATTAGAATGAAATTGGATAGGTCTGTTCTCTTCAACCTCAGCAACATATTTGATAAAAGTCAACCAAAACGATGGTTAATCTTCTTCATTAACTTGTCAAAATAGCTTGTTCAGTAATACTCAATTTGGGTTTCAAAATGACCAGCTTGTTCTCATTGTTGCCTTGGTCAAAAATGTTGACATGGACAAAACAACTTAATTGTGGCGACAATTAGAGAGTTACTGCCCTTGAGATAATTGCAGCATTTTAGGAACAATGGGGAGCCTCAATAAAAAATAGTGGGAATCAAGTGGAAAATTCCACTGGTTGGGGTCACACCAAGCACAAATACTGTAGTTTTTTAGAAATAGACACCGCCTCAGGGAATTACTGCTATAAGTAGCATGTTCAGCATTCAGCTACGACCTTCCCTCTATTATATCAGGAATTTGTATTGACAGATGATTGCCGAGTGTTCAATCCATTCACAACTCATCAGATAATTAAGCACTCCATCTAAACTTACAGCAAGGCATGTTTCACATTGTCATTGATAAATGGCAAGTCATGTTTATACTACACAAATGGTAGCTTTTAGATTAGATAGATTAGATCTATCCAATATTAGCCATTTCCAATAATGCAAATTGCATTCTTAAATCCAAACTGTAAAGAAGCGCACAGTTAAAAATAACACAGAACAATTCTGTGTTACTGCTCAGGCGAGTACTATAAAATCACACTAGGAAGTAGGTGCAATTACAACTTGACAAAGACTAGACTTAGTTTTGATTGTGCATGTGAAAAGTCGTGGGAGTTGACAACTACATTTATGTTCACCATCAATTAACCATCTACACTTATTCCATTTACCAGCAAATGGTCCCTGGTCTTCCATGCCATTATGATTCAAATCTTCACCTAGATATATTTTTTTAAATCGCAAGAATACCTGCCACTCCACCTTCTCAGGCAGTGGACTCCAGATTGAAACCATTCATTATGCAAAAATAATGTTCCCGATTCCCTCAAATTATTTTACAGCTTGCCTTAAACCCATACCTTCTGGTTTTAGACTGCTGTGTATTGAGGAAAAGTTTCAGACAACCCACCTATCTACACCCCAAATTTTGTACACCTTTATTAGGTTCCCCTTCAACCTCCTCCACTCCAATTAAAAATAAACCCAGCCTGGTCTCCTCTCATTCCATCTCGGGCAACATCCTGTAAATTTCCCCTGCATTTTCTCCGGAGCATTTGCTTCCTTTCCACAGAATGGTGGTAAAAAATGCATGTAACGCTTCAGCTTAGCCTAAAGTTTAATGAAATTATACCATGACCTCTATGCTTTTATATTCTATGCCCTGGCTAATGAAGGCCAGCACCCCAGATGTCTTTTTCACTAACGTTATCAACCTATGCTGCAGCCTTTACGGATCTATGAACATGTACACTAACTGTCCCTCTGTCTTCAATATTTCATTGGGACTCTGCTATTCATAGTGTATGCCCGATCTTTATTCGATTTCCTAAAATGCAGTACTGCATACTTATCAAGATTCAATTCCACCTGCCATCGCTGCACCCAATATAGCAGCTGATCAATATCATTCCGCAACCTAAGATTTTTCGCCCCATTATCAACCATATCAGCAATTTTCATGTCAACTACAAACTACGGCATTGAGGTAACTAAATAAATATAACATGATTTGAGGATTATGCGGAGGCTCATGTGGTGCATGAACTCTGGTATGGGTCATTTAGGCTGAACCAAAGTATCTTTGGGCTGAACGTCCTGTTTCTGTGCTGTACCTTTTATGCAAAGCTAATGTAAATGTATATTTTTCTGCTACTTGATCCATCTATCAACTCAGCTTACCAGTTGATCAATATCGTTCTGTAGCCTCATCTGACCTTCTCGCTATTAACATAAGCACCATTTTTCATCTGATCTCCTGCATACTTAGGAAATTTAAAATATGTCCCTCTGCTCAAATATTAAGCAAAAGCAACTGACTATTATGGATGCGACGCAAGAGACTAGAGAAGCTGAAATCTTGAGTATAAAACAAAGTGTTGGAGAAACTTAGTGGGTCAGGCAACTTGCGCCGGGAAATGGACACACAGCTTTTCAGGTCGGAACCCTTCTTCAGACTGATGGAGTAGAGTGATGAAAGCTGGTAAAAAGAGGCAAGAATGGGGCAAAACCAAGCACATTGTTTTTTTGTACTCATACACAATAAACGGGATCTGCAGCTGTGAGAAGAGCAAAATGCAAACTACTGGAGGAACTCAGTGGGAGGAGCATTATTTGTGGAGGGAAATGAACAGACAACATTTCAAATCAGGACCCTTCCTCAGAATCAGCATCACAGGTGATGCGACTTCGTATTACGGAAACTCGTGATGCAGCCCATTTTCTAGAAAAAAGGAACGCCACAATAAGACACAATATCTCTTGACGTTTCTAGTCAACATGGCCCATTGACGGATTAATTTGGTATAAAAAAGATTTAAAACAAAATCTAAAAATATTGCTGATGGATTAAATAGTTAACTATCTCTAGAGCTGCATGACCAAATGGAACGAACATTATGTAATTCACTACTTTTTTGGCATTGTCTCACTGTTCTATAATGACTTCCGTACATCTCAGCACAACCAGAAGAACCTTTCATTCTGCATTTACAACAGATGCTCTGTGAAGATCAGAACAGCTGTCGCTGGTTGTTGTACAACCAGGAGGAGGTTAAGCAATATATTTTAGATCCAATCTCATCGCATGTGTACATAAACTATGAATTTTGACTGTTTAATCACCATTACTCAACTTGCTTCTAAAGCAGAATTCTTAACTCTGGTCAATATCAAATGCACTCATTTTCTGCTGCAGGGAGCAATGCTGAGCACTTTGATACGTAAAAATGTTAACACCGATGTATTTATTCCAATACTAATGCTATTAATCCCACAAATCATTAAAAAATTGTACTTCAAAAATGCCAGAACATTTTTCATTATTGATTGTTCTTTTTCCTCCCGATTTATGAAGTTTAAATCTAATAAAGGTCAAAACAAATCTGACATAAATTGAGACATGCTTGTGGGCACTGCATATAGCAGTTGCATTCCTAGTGAATTAATTACCACAAGGTGGTAAGAAGTGAATGAAACATAACCAATGCACCAAAGTTCCTGAATTCCAAGTGTCCCAAAATCACCAGCGTTCCATCGTCCTGTAATTTCTACATACTCTTGGAGGAAAATACACTTTATTGAGAGTCTAAGTAATTAATGTGCAATATAATTTTATGCTATTAAAAGGTATCAAGTTTCAATAGGACAGATTCATTGCAATTTCTTTAATTACGTGCACTTAAATGATCCATGAGAAGTGCTGTATTTATTTACAGCACATAAATTGTTCTCTGCAAAATGTGTCCTCTATCCCCAGGTTTAAATGGCTTGATACATGCCTTCCCTGACAAATTCTCTAAAACGGTTTCCAATGTTCCCTTCAAAACCCAAATCACCTCTCAAGGATAGCAAAAGAGTAAAGAAGTACCTAATTATCCCAAAAAAAAGTAAATGTTAGTTTCATGTTCTATTCACGCTGACTGATTATGTGGAGGGAAGAACCAGAATGCTTGCATTGGATATTTTCTTGGAAACACCATTGGAGAACTGAAGACAAAGGTGCAAGGCATTCTTTAATGACACATTTATCACTATCTTAGGGAGGTCTGTATTAAGCTATGGACATATCTGAGCAGAGTATGAATAGTGCCCAAGCTACTGTAGATTTGGCAGCACGCAGCTGATTCACTACACAAAGCCAAAAAATTATTAAAAGAGAGAAAAATCGGCCACACCACCTCTCAAGTATGCTTCTGTATTTCTGCCCACATAAGTAGAGGAGGTTATTTAGCACCAGACGGGTGCTCCCTCATTTCAATAAGATTATGGTTTATCTATGACATAAATCCATATGCTCATTTGTTCTCTGTAATGAGTCCACTCGAACACACATCACGATACAACACATATTTATTCAATCTACATAGAGCAAGGATCTGCAGTCATCACATCTTCGAGCTGCTATTCATTCTAACTAGCGTAAGCAAGCTCTTGATAATATGAAGTACATAGTAGGTGGAGTCACTACTAACAAACACTATAATTGGCTAGTGTGAAATAGCCAATCTACATCCTTCCTTGTAGAAACAAAAGAAGCATCGGTGGCTAAGCAATATAGGTGGAATGTTAATGATACATTTGCGTAATTACACAAAATCGCCATATCTAACGGGTGGCCTGCAAACCCTTCCTGCCCGTGTGCGGTACGAGTCCGCCTCACCTCCTTTCATTGGAGAAGAAACCAGGGAGGGAAATGGGGAAACGACCGGCGGCCCAACAGGCAGGGAGGGTGACGAGATAGGCGAGCTAGACAGCAAACGCCGCGGGGAGACTGCAGCGGAACCAACTGTGGGAGGGTATACGAAACGTGAGACATCAGGATACGGAATCGCAGGACTCTGTTCCTTCATTGGAAGGATATACATAGATACATAGATACATAGAAAATAGGTGCAGGAGTAGGCCATTCGGCCCTTCGAGCCTGCACCGCCATTCAATATGATCATGGCTGATCATCCAACTCAGTATCCCGTACCTGCCTTCTCTCCATACCCCCTGATCCCTTTAGCCACAAGGGCCACATCTAACTCCCTCTTAAATATAGCCAATGAACTGGCGTCAACTACCCTCTGTGGCAGAGAGTTCCAGAGATTCACCACTCTCTGTGTGAAAAAGTTTTTCCTCATCTCGGTCTTAAAGGATTATATTGACGGTTGCGTCTGTAAATGGCACCCTCCGCTTCGACCATATAAGAGCGCGGCTCCTTGACAGGGCCGTAGATGTGGCCCAGACGTGCTTAGCCCTTGTTTGTCTGGAGACGGACCACTTGTCCACGAGCGAGAGGTTTAAGTGACTTGCTGGACGTCGAAGAAGCATTTCTGCGTCTCACATTTGGATTGTAGTTGCTTCTGAACTGCAGTTGGGGAACGAACTTGTGGGCAGAGGAGCATGGGTTTGGTGAGACATCACTCGTTGGGCTAGAGAACCCAGTATGGGATCCCGCGCAATATTCCTTAGGTTGAGCAAGTCCAGGTACACGTCTGATTTGGCAAGGTATGACCGCTCCATGAGTTGTTTTGCACTCCGGACCGCGCGTTCGGCGGGTCCCTTGGACTGTGGGAATTCGGGGCTGCTGGTAATATGTTGAAAGTCCCATCATTGTGCAAAGATTTTAAAAGTTTGGCTGGTGAACTGTCCGCCGTTGTCGGACTGGATATGTGCAGCGGAGCCGTGCACGGAGAGGTGGCGCTGCAGCTTTTTGATTACTGCTTCAGAAGTAGTGGTTTGAAGTAAGTCGATTTCGAACCAGCCAGAGTAAGAGTCTACAAGGACCAGATAGTGTTTCCCATGCCATTCAAAGATGTCGGTGGCTAACGTGGACCACGGGAGAGGGGGTACTGGGTGCGGCAGTAGAGGCTGCTTTTGCTGATGTGGTGTCAGGCTTTTGCAGACGGCGCAAACTTCGGTTTTTTAACGTATGTATTTGGTCATTCTTGGCCAGTAAAACATGCTTTGCGCCCTTTGGAGGGTTGCCTCCACGCCAGGGTGGCCCCTGTGGGTGTCGTCAAAGTATTTGTCCCAGAGGGCTGCTGGGACCACTGCCTTGTGGCCCTTGACAATAATTCTGTCCTGTAATACTAGTTCATCGCAAACCAGGAAGTATGGGCATATCTCGAGCGGGGTGTTGTGTTGCTTATCCGGCCAGCCGCGCCGGATGACTGCAGACAGCAATTGTAAGATCTCATTAGCAGCCGTGTGCTCTGCTAGGCTGCTCAAACAGTCAGTTGGCACAAACGAAACCTTCATTACTGAGAATTGGTCCTGTTCGGAGAGCTGTTGTTCGTTAGTTTTACGCGGGGCTCTAGATAGCGTGTCTGCTATGTGCACAACTTTGCCTTTCTTGTAGACAATGTTGAAATCAAATCTCTGTAGTTGCATCATCATTCGCTGTAGTCGTGCTGGGGCAGCGTGGATGGGTTTGTTCAAAATTGTGACCAGCGGCTGGTGGTCAGTCTCGATAGTCACAGACTTTCCAAAGATAAAGTCCTTGAATTTAGTGCAGGCGAAAACCACTGTGAGCAGTTCCTTTTCAATCTGGGCCTAACACTGTTCAGTGTCAGTCAGCGTACAGGAGGCGTATGAAACGGGCTTGAAAATGCCATCGGCAGTGGTATGTAGGCACACTGCGCCTAGCCCGTACTGGGACGCATCGCAGGTGAGCGTTACTGGTAATTCCAAAGCAAAGTAGGCGAGAGTAGGTGCGCTAGCCAGCTGCAATTTGAGTGTGTCAAAAGCTGTTTGGTGCTGCGGGTACCAGGACCATGCCGCGCCCTTGTGTGTCAGTTCTCGTAGGGAGGGCAGATATGTCGCTGAGGTTGGGAATAAATTTACCCAGGTAGTTGACCATTCCGAGGAACCTTTGTAAGCTCACGATGTCAGCAGGAACAGACATTTCGTTGATAGCTGAAGTTTTCGACGGGTCTGGTTTGAGGCCATCACTTGTGAACACATACCGAAGTAAGTAACCTCAGGAACTCGAAACCTGCACTTCAGGGGATTGAGTTTGAGATAAATGTCTATGGCACGGTCAAGTACTTTCTTCAGATTGGCGTCATGTTCAGCCAGATCGCGTCCGTAGACGAGAATATCATCAACATTGATAGCGCATGGGTACTCTGCAAACAATTGTTCCATAGTGCGCTGGAAAACTTCGCTGGCGGAATTGATGCCAAAGGGCATTCTTAGAAATTTGTATCGGCCAAAGGGGGTGCCGAACATAGTGAGATTGGACGAGTCTGGGTGCAGTGGAATCTGCCAAAACGAGCTTTTGGCATCCAGAACTGAGAATACTGCTGCGTTGCCTATCTGGGCAGCAACTTCTTCTGTCGTTCGCATTGGGTAATGCGGGCGTTTGATGGCAGTGTTAAGATCTCTGGGGTTTATGCAGATACGGATCTCCTCCTTGTTTTTCTTTGTTGCAACGACCATGGTGGAAACCCAGTCAGACGGTTCTGTAACTTCAGCAATAACACCCATGGACACTATGAGCTTGAGTTCAGTGTGTATTCGGTCGCACATGGCATACGGAACACGATGTGGCGCTCTGACCACAGGAATAACTTTGTGATCAACAGCAATGTGGTATTGCTGTTCGGCTGGCAACCGGAAGGTAGCCGGTTCGAATCCCGCTTGGAGTGCATACTGTCGTTGTGTCCTTGGGCAAGACACTTCACCCACCTTTGCCTGCGTGTGAATGTGTGTGTGAATGTGTGTGAATGTGTGTGAGTGATTGGTGGTGGTCGGAGGGGCCGTAGGCGCAAATTAGCAGCCACGCTTCCGTCAGTCTGCCCCAGGGCAGCTGTGGCTACAGAAGTAGCTTACCACCACCGAGTGTGACTGAGGAGTGAATGAATTATGCGATGTAAAGCGCCTTGAGTATTAGAAAGGCGCTATATAAATCCAATCCATCATTATCATCATTATTTGATAGGCAACTTACCAAGCTCATCGTTAAACAGTTCTTTATATTGAGAGAGTAGCTGTTGTGTAGGCCCGTCAGCGAGACAGTTTAGGGTCCGCCAAAGTAAATCAGGCCTAGATTGATCAGGCCTAAATCAGGCATGCATTGATACCGAGCAAAGTCTCTGAATCTCCCTTAACAATATAAAACAGTACGGTATGGGTCTGTCGATGGTGCACTTTAAATCAACTTGTCCAAGTGGGTGTAGTACTTCTCCTCCATAAGCCCGAAGCGTTGTGGAGGCCTTATCAATATGTTCAGCATTACGGATTTTTTAAAACTCTCTTAATGAGATGATGTTGCATTTGGCACCAGTATCAATCTTTGCGATCAAAGGCCTGTTATTCACAAACATGGTTACCTCAGGGTCATGTTAGACGAAGGGAGGAGAGAGTGGATGGCAGAACTGGTATCTGTACTCTCTGAGAGCGGTGCAAGGGATTGCGAGTCAGGCATTATCAGTAAACTCATGTTGAAACAGGTGCAGGCTCGTCCTTGAAGCTACAGGAGTCACACGGGAATGGCAGCACCGAGCAAAGTGGTTTAATTTCTTGCAGAAATTACAGGTTTTCCCATAGGCAACACAGAATTGATGACCCGTAGCATGGAAATAGTTGCAATTTTGACAACGAACTGCAGACCCCGTGCGGGGGTTGCAAGGGGAGAGGTCTGTAAGATTAACACTATGCTGCGAACGTTGACTGAAGGACACAGAGTCAGTATGGGGAGACATTATCTCAGAAATACGACAGGCATGTTCTGCTTGTTCAGTGTTGCAAAGGAGCTCACCTCGTAGCTTGCTGTCAAGCATTCCTCCCACATGCTTATCCCGGGTGAATTCATCCCGTAAATCACGAAAGCGATAGCGTGCAGCCATCTGCTTCAAGTCGTTGATAAATCGTTCAATTGGTTCGTCGACCTGCTGTAAACGAGCATAGAACTTGGTCCTTTCAATAATGTAGTTAGAGGGCAGGTCACAGCTCTGAACTTTCTGATCAAAACCGCAGGGTCATCGATTGTTTCAGCAGGCACTCTGACCTGACCGTAATCTTCCAAAACAGCAGGAGAAAAAGTGAAGTAGTCAGCATGATTCATTGCTACAGGTCCCGCCAAATTAAGCAGTACAGGGACACACATCTTGGGGGGGGGGGTCATTTCGATGAACGATGCGAGCATAATGAGTGTAATCACGCTCGAAAAGACGCCAGCGTTCAGCAATGTCAGAATCAAAGGACGGCAACACGAGTTTGCCATGATTGAGATAAAAAACACACAAAATAATCAGAAGAAAAACCATGATAAACATGAGCGGAGTGGGCAAGATTCACTCTGACACCATGTAATGAGTCGACTCGAACACACATCACGATACAACACATATTTATTAAATCTACATACAGCAAGGATCTGCAGTCATCACATCTCCGAGCTGCTATTTATTCTAACTAGCGTAAGCAAGCTCTTGATAATATGAAGTACATAGTAAGTGGAGTCACTACTAACAAACACTATAATTCGCTAGTATGAAATAGCCAATCTACATTCTCTAAATTCCTTAAACACTCGTAATATAATTACATTATTGCATGAATCTATCCCAGAACCTCTGACACAACCATGAGCTTGACTGAGCGATATCTTCGTCCATTTATCTGATGTGGTTGATGATGCTGCAACATCCACAAATCATACTCAGCAATTTAACTTGGAAGTATGTTCGGCATGGACATTGTTAGCAGAAGGGCCTGTTTCTGCACTATACTGCTCTATGTTATTTGTTTACATGTCTGCATGGTTATAACCTGTAAGTCGCATGAAGGAAGGGTGGAATACATTATTGAAGTTATATGTTAAAATAAATTGACATGTAAATTATTAAATTCTCATCATTTTATGCAAGGTCCTGGTAAATGACATACATTTCCAGTAAATGCAAGTGGGTTATTGATATTAAAACATCCTGATAGGTTCCCAGATTGGTATTGTGGTTTGTTTTATGAATCAGCATTTAACAAATGTTTTGTTTGGAGGCTACTAATTCTAATATTAAGTGATCAAAGTATTGTGGTAAATTAACCATGTTCAATGCCAAATTCACTGTAAACTACAAAGTTTAAGAGCATCTTATGATTATTCTCTTTGAATAGCTAGATTTTGTTTTTCATTACCATGAAATAAAGAGGGAGAAGATTGGACTTTTTTGCCTTCCATCACAGCGAGGAATGTGGGGAATCCACTGTGGTGGATGTTTATGTTAACTTTTATGTAGTAGTGTGTGTCTTGCTGTTTTTTTGTATAACTGTATAGTAATTCACATATCACTGTACCTTAATTGGTACATGTGACAATAAAAGACCTTTGAAACCTTTGATGGTTTCACTGACAGAATACATGCAGAAAGTAGATTGATTCTCTGTTGTTTTCTGTAGGATTTATAGTGAAACTCCCCTCCTGTGAAATAATTACCAAGAATGTCTTCGCCAGACACCATAAACTGATGGATTCCCAGTCCTAAAACAAACAATGATTGTTTGCAGTGTTTTTTTAAAATACTCAAAAGTAAATGCATTTAGTTAGCAAAAAAACTAAAGATAAATACGTCTTTCGTTTTTCTTTAGCAGGTAGGCAAGGTTCACAGCGCATTAATAATGTGTTCATGGTCAACTTCAATTCAGCCTTACCAGCTATTACAGTATTTGCTTGGTTGGGAGTAGGAGATTTCACTTGTTATGCTGAAATAAAGTGGTCTTAGAAAAGCATCCCTGGAGAGGTAGTGTCAAGTTAAATTTAAGGAATGGTTTGGAGGGCAGGGGGGGTGAGTAAAGAACATGGAAGAAATGAAAAACATATTGGTTACAACCGACTTGATTTTGTTTGAATTCTATAAATTGGTTATTTTATTAAAGTTAAAAGACGATAACAGCCAGAAAAGATGCAAAGGCATCAGTTAGATATGGGCTATATTCTTAGACCAAGGCTCAAGGATAACCTGATCTATTTCATTTCCATGATTCTGAGCTGGCCGATAGGCCAATGCTGGACCCACAGATTTGACCATATTCTGGTCAAGCAAGAAGTGCATGATGTGGCAGTTAAGAGGCTAGTTCGGGAGGTAGTGTGATTCTTGGGTTTAGGTGCTGTCAATGAATGGATTTGAGGTCCTCAACACCATTTTGAATTCTTGTCTTCCATTATGAGTGGCCATGGGTCAGGAATTCCCACAAGCTGCTGCAAACATTTCACAGAAGCTTTGAGAAGATCTTTGGATCTTTTCCCCTGTCCACCCAGGAAGAATAACACAGTTCTGCTTGGGAGTACAGTGTTAATAATAGGAGATTTTAATCTACTTTTAAACTGAGCAGTTTATGAAGTTCTCTAGATACACTTACATAGGCAGATATTGGGAACAAAGGGGAAATATGGCATCAGGATTAAGAAACAGCCACAATGATACTGAGTGTCTATTGAATGCTGGAGCAAATCAAGTCAAGACCAAGAATGAAAGGAGGTTAATTGTTATATGCATCAGCACAGAACAGTTAAATTCTTGATTGCTGCAGTTTAAAGCGGTGTTGGCTCGAAGGGCCGAATGGCCTCCTCCTGCACCTATTTTCTATGTTTCTAATAGGCAAAGTATATAGAGCAACCAAAACCAAGTCCCCAGTAGATTGTTGCTGAAGTAGGTGGTTTCTTAAGAACAGCTTCTTTCCTTCTGTTACCATCCATAAGCTAGGATACTGCCCGATTCACCTCTATCCCATCTGCGGTCTTTGGACTTTGTCTCGGGAACTGATGTGCTACAATGCTGAGAACTATAGTCTGCACTCTGTATCTTCTCCTTTGCTCTATTGTACTTGAGTTTGCCTTGATTGCATTTATGTATCGTTTCTGATTGGACAGATTGCAAAACAAAGCTTTTCATTGTACCTCAGTACATGCGACAATAATAAACCTAAACCGGTTTTGGATTTTGCAGAGTGGTTCAAGATCCGGATGATCATAGGGAAGAAGCTGTTCTTGAACCTGGAGATCATGTTTTTCGGTTCCTGTACCATCTACCCGATGCTAGCAGAGATGAGAGCGTGGCCAAGGTGGTGTGGGTCTTTGATGATGTTAACTGTCTTTGAGTCAGCGCTTCCTGTACTTCCTTTTGATAGTGGGCAGGTTAATACTTGTGTTAGACTGGGTAACGTCCTTTATTTTATGTAGCCTCCTTTGTTCTTAGGTGGTTGAGTAACCAAACCAGTTTGCGATGCTCCCAGCCAGTATTCCCTCTGCTGTTCACCTGTTGAAGACCGATAGAGTTTTCAGCGACCTGCCAAATTTCCTCAATATTCTGTGGAAGCAAAAACGTTGATAAACTTCCATTGGGATTGCATATGCTATGAGCCAAATGGCTGATACGGTTCCTTTTTTAAAAATGGTTCACTCTGACAAACAACCAATATGATATGGCCATAAGCATATATGCCCCAATCTTAGCCTGCATTCCAAGAAGATAAACTGATCCTTTGGGGTTGGAAACTTCACAATACTCTGCCAGTATTTGATTGACAAGGAACAGCAGGGAAAACAAACTCTAATGGAGTCCTCTTGCAAACAAAAGGCTTGTCATAACAAATCCCCTGTTTTGCCAGAAAGAGACAAACACAAGATGTCATGGAAACATCCTGATCCAATAACTGGCATCTGTTAGATTGCATCATTTTAAGATCTAAAGACAGAAAGAATGCCCACATTCCCTGGCAAGGACCGCACTGATGACTGTTCAACGACCACCTAATTCACACTGTTATCCCCCATCTGCACGGCTTTAACAGTAGCAGAAACATGTCCACTGTCACAAGAAAATACTGTGAAAACACCTGTGAGGAACAGTCTTCTTACCAGAAAACAAAAGGCTAGTTTTATAAGAATGTCCTTGAGATGCAGTAACTAATTTATCATATATGGAATACGGATTCTCATTCCCATGCCTCAAGGGGAAGAAACAGCTCTCTAGAGTGCTAAAGGCAGAGAGGTTCAACAAAAACCCCTGATCATCGAGATGATAGGACAAGAGAGAAAGATTTGTTAAGTGCCCGTTGATAAAACACTTGGAACTACGACCCTGATTTTAATCAAATCTCATTCTGACTCTTGCCGACAGCAAACCCTCTGGCTCAGCTTTGCAACTATTGCAAGTGACCAAAAATAGCCATGTGCCATCTCAAAAATGAACATGGTCTCGACAGCAGATGGTATCCTTGCAAAAACTTCTAACAGTGGGGGAGAAGAGCTTCACTCATGAACCCGCACCTTTATCTTACTTCGGAGAACAAGCGGATATACCAGAGGACCTCATTGATGCTGTAATCATGACCAACTTCAAGTACATCCTGTTTGGTAGCCTACTCGAAAAGGTTAGATTGCATAGGATCCACACAGAATTAGGTAATTGTGTATATACTGGATATAGACTGTATAAATCAAAGGCAAATACTCTAGTTGAGCAGTTTATTGAAGGTTTCTGCCACGTGGAGACGAATGCACTGAATACATTTACGAAGGAGATAGATTTCTTGACACAAAGAGCTTTAAGGTGCATTAAGTGCTAAAGGGTAAAATCAGCCGCGATCAAACTGAATGTTGGAGCAAATCAAGTCGTCCAAGAGTCAAGAGAGTGTAATTGTTCGATTAACATCATTGAGGTGTTGTATTTTGGATACCCAAACCAGGGTAGGACTATCACAGTGAACGATAGGCCCCTGGATAGTGTCATGGAACAGACAAGCCTAGGAGCGCAAGTACATACTTCCTTGAAAATGGCGTCAAAGGTAGACAGGGTGCTGAAGGAGGCTTTTGTGGCACAGTGCCTACATCAGTCAGGACTCCGTACAGGAACGGGCCACTATGTTGCAATTATAAAAGATGATGGTGAGGCTGCACTTGGAATATTGCGCAGTTTCCAATAGAAAATACATCATTAAGCTGGCAGGGTGCAGAAAACAAAGTCCTAATGCAGAGTGTCAACCTTTTGCTTCCACAGATGCTGCTCGACTCGGAGGTCCTCTAGCACGTTTCATTTTGATAACATTCTTTTTTACAAATTCTAGCATTTTCCCTACTTGTGATGTTAGGACAAGTGGTTTATCATCCCCCATTATCCATCTGTCCAATCTTTAGGAAAACTGAAATCCTCAGGACTTAGAGTCATACTACCACCTCTGGCAGCTAGTTCCATACACCCACCATTCTTTGTGACCTTTCATCTTCCTGTGCTCCAAGGAATAGAGTCCTAGTCTAATCAACTTATCCCTATAGCTCGAAGACTTGTTCATCTCATAATTGCTCAGAATGCACATTATCACTGGAGGGACATATGAGCTTTCAGTCTTATTATTTTCTCCAGGTTTTTTTTCTTTAACTAATACCCATTCCTGTTAATTTCAATTATAAATTTTCCATTTACTGATTGTATGGGACCTATATTTGTCTCTTTTGTTTTACAAACACTGGAAGCTTTTAAAGATTGCTTTTATGATCCATGCAAGGTAGAGCATTTTTCTTCTCAAATTAAGCTGCTGGTAATTTTTGTCAAATTCTAAACCACCTTTTTTTCTGGCAACTTTATATGTTTCCCACATTAAATGACCCCTATTATTTGAAGGGCTATAGATGGCTCCCATGAAAATTTTCACCCATTGGTGCATCGTAGCTATACCCAGACTGCGTCTTCACCCCGATTTTCTGAGCCAACTTTACTCGCACCGTTATTTTTTTCATACTTTATGTACAATGCTACACCAGCTCTGATTTTGGGATAAATTTTTGGGCCAGATTATTTGAACAGATGATATTTTTGAAAATACAATACGAGAATGCCTCATGATATGAAATGTTAATCTTACCCTGCCTGCAGCAAACAACTGTGCACCATTGATTTAAGCTGCTTCTTGAATACTGAACACTGATTGTTTTACCCATTAATAGATTTTTTTTAGTTTATTGCACTCAGTCTTTTGTCTTACACGATCAATACGGGCACAGTTAATCAAACAAATTGTTTTTCCTTTGCATGGCATTCATTGAAAGTCAGCAATATTATTTTATATAGGCTATAATTCATAATACTCATTAACTAAGCGTTTCAGCAAGGAATAAGACTATGAATCTTTCTTTTTTAATAATCAAAATCAACAAAATTGCATACAGCAACTTTCCATTCTTGATATCTGACTGCATTGATAGCACTAAACAAATATATGTTTAGTTTTCAGGCATATTTTCAGTATGTAAACTATGGTAAACCCTCATTATAACGGATGAAGAAGTGGGTGGAAATGGTGTCCATTATTGTCGATTGTCCACTCTAACCGAGTAAGGGATTATCACTGTATTAGTAGAAACAAAGAATTGCAGATGCTGGTTAATATACAAATGGACATAAGCACTGGAGTAATTCAGTGGCTCAGGCTACATCTCTGGAAAACATGGATAGGTGACCTATTGGATCAAAATCCTTCTTCAGTCCCTCGGTCTGGAACTAGGCCTGGAATGCAGGTGGTGTATGCGTTCGGGGACCAGTCCTCCCCTGTGATGCGCCTTGGAGGATGGGACCCAACAGTTCCCACTTGGTCTAGTAAGTTCTAAAACTTGGCATACATTTTTCACTACAGCAGAGTAGATTGATGGACTATTTTGGCAGTTTATATGGTTTTCTACAATTTAAATAGCAAATGGATAATGTTATGATTGGCTGCTTCTTAACTGTGCTTAGAGGAACGTTATTAAATTCACAATCTAAGAGGATAGCAGGGAGTACAAATGTACAATAATGTATTTAATATTCACACAACCTGTGGTGACTTAAGGACATTCTATCCTTTGTGCTCTATAGATTTTTTTTTAAAGAAAGTGAGGTTTCTGGGTACATCTTTCTCAAGCATCTTTCACTTTCCCTTGGAGTTATTACCAACAAGTTTTCCCACATGCCCACTTTCTGTTGCCTTGGCCCTATGCCCAATAAACTATTAACCACACTACTTCCATTTCTGGCCCCATAATAGCTTTTAATACTAGGTCTTCTTGCAAGTGTTGATGTTGGAAGGTCATATTGCAGTTATGCAAGACGTTGGTGAGGTCATATTTAGAATATTGTGTTCAGTTCTGGGCGCAATGTTATAAAGGTAGAAATAGAATCTAGGTTCAGGAGTAGGCCATTCGGCCCTTCAAGCCAGCACCACCATTCAATGTGATCATGGCTGATCATCCACAATCAGTACCCAGTTCCTGCCTTCTCCCCATATCCCTTGATTCCTCCAGCCCTAAGAGGTCTATCTAACTCTCTTTTGAATGCATCCATCTGTATCGGCCTCCACTGCCTTCTGAGGCAAAGAATTCCACAAATTCACAACTCTCTGGGTTACTGGACCAGTACAGCAGTTACTGGAAGGATGTTAAGAGATGCACCGAGTCACTCCAAAGGTCTTTATTTTTAAACCAGCAACTGCAGTTCTTTGTCTTTACGTTTCCATTGAAAAATGTTAATCTGCAATAGTTCATTGCCTCCCCTTTCCACGACTATGCTCTCAATATGTGGAGTAAATGTCAGTCATTATTTTGTACCCTGAAATTATATATTTTTAGATTTTAGAGATACAGCGTGGAAACAGGCCTTTCGGCACAACAAGTCCACGCCCAGTAGTAATCACCCCGTACACTGGCACTATCCTACACACTAGGGACAATTTACAGAAATTAATTAACCTACAAACCTGTACGTCTTTGGAGTGCGGGAGGAAACCGGACGGAGCACCTGGAAAAATCCCACATGGATAACAGGGAGAACATGCAAACTCCAGACAGATCGCACCCATAGTCAGGATGGAACCAGGGTCTCAGGTGTTATAAGGCAGCAACTCTCCCACTGTGCTTCCAATGGCAATTCAATTTGACGGGCTGAACCTGTATAGTGTGCTGAACACAGCCCAATGCATCACATGCTCATCGCTTCCTTCCATCCAGTTTATCTTCACGGTGTGTTGCATCGGAAATGCTAGAGGTATCGTCAAGGATCATTGCACCTTGGCTATTTCCGTTTCTCTCTTCTATCATTTGGGAGAAGAGTCAGGAAGGACATCCAGACTTCGGAACAGCTTCTTCCCCACGGCTTCTGAACCAATCACTTATTTCGCACCCCATTCACAGAGGTGCTGCCATTCTTAACTCAACCTCATTCTGTTATTCAGTTTTGTACTTCTGCCCTCCTCTGATTTTGTGCCACATCCTTGCAGCATTCTGCCGTTTTGCATTGGTCATTGTATTTATAACAACTGTATGTACACAGTTTGCACTGTGAGCTTCATGGGAACTAGGAATTTCATCGCACCCTGGTGTACATGACAATAAATAATCATACTGAAGACAATTTTTCCTCATACAGTCTCAAGAACTCCATTGTCCTTAGTGTAATCAATCTTACTTTCATGGGCTTCAAACAGAGTTTGATCTGAAGAAAATAGCTTTCAGCTTAAGTAATGAAGTGCTACATGTCTTTGAATGTGTAGTTTATAGAAACACCTGGTTTAGCAATACACACTATTCAGAGTGTTATAATTCCACTGAACAACAGCCTCAACTATTCTCCCCGAGCTTATTATGTACAACTTGGTTTTAATATACACAAATATCCTAAGGCACAGATTTAAAGTGCAATTAGATGAGAATGGGTTCGGAGGCAAAGGAGACTTTGTGAAAGTCAAGAAAGCTCATCTTATAATTTCTTTCCTCATTCAAATATGAATAAAGCAGATGTTCTCTCCAAGAACTCAGCATTCCACAAATGTTGTATTGAAATATAGATTAACGCAGATTAAATCAGCAAGTTATTTTAGCTAAACGTCACATCACTTTTAAATGGGTGATTTCCTGGACATTTAACAAAACACTAGACAAGGTATTAAATTAGAAGAGAAATTACAGGTCTTCAAACAAAATGCTAAAAAGCAGATTATCACAATAATAACTGTGCAGATGGATAAAACAAGCAAATAATGCAGAATACAAATATTTAATAACATTTGTCTTATAAAACATACATTTATATTGTGCTAAGTTAGCATTCAGATTCCAAGGATTTAAGAAATCATTTATTTTTAATCATGACTTTAAGACATGACATTTTCTGCAAGCCTTACTCCTTTAAATACCTTCAGTATCAGGGTCCTTTGATACCGTTTGTTTGATAGATGATCTACGATACACAACATGAACACGACCATTCTCCTCCTGCACCCTCTGGCCTTTCTCCAATGGCTCAATGAAAAACTCGCCAATATCTGCATGAATCAATCCAGCCTAGTGAATATAACATTTAAATATTGGTTAGCAACTTCTTATGAATAACAAGATAACATTATTCAATTTGTCACTGCTGATGTTTTGAATCAGCAGTGGTATTTTCCCAATAATCATGACCATCAGTTAATTAAGAGATTAGATTCCTAAAGAAGTCTCCATTATTTGAAAATTCACACAGCCCTCAACTTTTGCAGTAGATACCTGTTGCTGTGAATAGCAAGCAGTTCATCAATCACCTCCCAGTAAGAACAGTAAATAAAAAGAAAACTGTTTGTTTTGACAAGTTGAAACCTACAAGCCGAAACATACAAGCTGAAACATACAAGTTATTCAACCAATTGCCATTGTTGCCAGATGGCTTGTTGATTTCAGACTCCTCCCCAGACTTTAAAGTACTAGCTTTCATGTCCCCGTGTTTGAAAGGCAGCCTCCAAATAATGTAGAGAATGAATACTTCCCTTTGCAAATTAAATTCAACCTCAACTGTATGTCTACAAGAACATTACAAGATAAATATTTAAAGAACAAAAAATACCTATCAAGCAGGTTTCTTCCCCTCTATTTTATTGTAAAACAAGAGCAGGTTATATTTGTGAAGAGCCTTTCTTGTTTTCAGTACTCTATACTGCTACATGGTTTCCTTTTCTGAAATAAAAGCTGAAATTACTTTATTTGTCTATCTGACATTCTTAAATGGTTCAACAATAGGAGCTCTCATGGAAGAAAAATCAGGACATAGAACTAGAGGCTACCTCACAAGTGCAGAGTCAATTTGTTGTCCCCCTCCCAACCTCTGAAGTTATGTCCAGAGGAGTGGCGTGGAATTGAGTTCAGGCAATGATCCAAGGTCCAGAATGATCAGGTACAATAAACCCAATTAAAAACAGAACAGAGGAAAAAAAAATTACAAGGTTTCTCAGATCATTGATGGGTGGCCAAGACCTATTGTTTACAATAATCAGTCTTGTGAAACATCAGAACACTTCATGCGGCTTGGGGAAGCATGTACATCAAAGATGCTTTCAGCCCTCAAGCTCAAACTCAATTTCCAAGCTCAAGGGTCAGCTGGATTCATTGTAGCACAATGGAGGCTAACGATTTATATGGAAACGCCTTGCTCCAATTACATAAGCTTCTGAAAAGATTGCCACTTGCCTGATCTCTAACTACACAATCACACAATAATACTTTATTAGCCAAGTATGTTTTGCAATATACAAGGAATAATTTAATTTGCCAAATCAGTCATTCAAATAAAAAGCAACAGGAGACACCAAATACATTTTAACATAAACATCCACCACAGTGACTACTCCACATTCGTCACTGTGATGGAAGGCGAAAATAAGGAAATACCTGCAACCAAGAAACAGCAGCAAGTTTAACTTGATCTGTTGTTGGAAAAGTAGGTTTAAACACACAAGGAGAGATCGAACGGATTGAGTATATACTTTAGTTCAGAGGAATAAGCACACAAGAATATTGGAGTTAAAATCAAAATAAAATTCTCTGCTAATTTCTTTTAGCAAAGAAAAAGATATGCAAAAAACAGTTGTAACAAATAATTTATTGTGTGTAAATTACAATGCATGAAGAAACAGAACTATCAAAAAGGTGCAGGACAATTGACAATAGGTGCAGGAATAGGCCATTCGGCTCTTCAAGCCAGCACCGCCATTCAATGTGATCATGGCTGATCATCCCCAATCAGTACCCCGTTCCTGCCTTCTCCCCATATCCCCTGACTCCGCTATTTTTAAGAGCCCTATTTAGCTCTCTCTTGAAAGCATCCAGAGAACCCGCCTCCACCGCCCTCTGAGGCAGAGAATTCCACAGACTCACCACTCTCTGTGAGAAAAAGTGTTTCCTTGTCTCCGTTCTATATGGCTTACTCCTTATTCTTAAACTGTGGCCCCTAGTTCTGGACTCACCCAACATCGGGAACATGTTTCCTGCCTCTAGCGTGGCCAAACCCTTAACAATCTTCTATGTTTCAATGAGATTCCCTCTCATCCTTCTAAACTCCAGAGTGTACAAGCCCAGCTGCTCCATTCTCTTTTACTCTGGTTTACTCCGAGCTGGAAAATTACTTGCAAGGAGATTTTTAACTCGGATCTTTTTTCAAATAGGTGGAAAGCCTAAGCTAAATGAATCCAACATCAATTTAAGATCCTCTTATTATATCTTCCAAATCGCAGTTAAATTTGATTGACAAACATGCCACATGACCATGCAAGAAATGAGCAATTCCCTCACCCTCCCGAAGTACTTCTACAGGCCAAACCAAAGCCAACCCAAGACCCATTTAAAGGGGCGATGTACCACTTAAACAGGAGGTTGTAAATGCTTAAACCAGATTATGCATTCACATGTCAGCGAACAGTTTGGGAGAGAAAAATTCCAAGAGGTATCGCAGGTTATCTTCTATCTTCCAGGATGATAGTGATGCTTCCTTTTCACGATTCAAGAGAGTTTATTGTCATGTGTCCCAGATAAGACAATGAAATTCTTGCTTTGCTTCAGCACAACAGAATATAGTAGGCATAAATACAGATCAGTGTGTCCATATACCATTGAATAAATATATACACACACACAAATAAATAAACAGATAAAGTGCAATGGGCTATTAATGTTCAGAGTTTTGTATGAGTTGAGTTTAGTCGCCTGATGGCTGTGGGGAAGTAGCTATTCCTGAACCTGGATGATGCAGATTTCAGGCTCCTGTACCTTCAAGCTATGCAAGACAAAGATTCCCAGGATCTACATGCATTTTAGTTGGAGAAAGTTGCCATTAATAGTCAATTTCAGGATCAAATCTCTTTGGAATCTAACTTAATTGTTGAAACAACAATCTAGTAGAAAAACAATGAACAACAGTTTTATATATTTTCATCTCTTATTGTCAGAAACAAATGTACACTGCTTCCTTTGTATTCTAAACAATGTACAAGGTCACTTCTCATTCTCATTCCAATGACAAACCACTTATTCCCGATTTTAATATATTTTTTTAAACCTTACTGGGGAAAACAACCTTTTAAGTTCATGGAAATTAATCTCAAATATATGCAATTCAAGAAAAAAAAGCAGGTGTGGATGACCCATTCATCTCCTGGAGTACAGTTTATAATTCATTAAAATGGTTATAGTGTCACACAGTGTAGAAACAGGCTCTATAGCCTAATTTGTCTATGCTGAATAAGATGCCCATCTAAGCTAGTCCTATTTGCTCACTTTTGACCCAGACCCCTAAATCCTTCCTACACATGAACCTGTCCAAATGGCTTTTAAACATTGTTATTGCACTTCGCTCATTCCATATACATATCGCCCTGCGTGAAAAGTTTGTGAAAATACTGTATCTTGCTTGTAATTGAAGAGAATCAAGTAAATATGTCCATCTAGTAATACAGTGAGAGAAATACAAGGTGTGATCATTTTGATTGGGAGAACAATCTAGAGAGAGAAATAAATATAAAAGGAGACTGGAAACAAAAGGAACATAGTAAACAATGACTCAATGCATTTAAAAGGCAATGTGGGAAACAGACAAAGAGTTTATGGAAATACAGGAAACAGTGGTTGAATTAAATGAAGAACTTGGAAATGAATAACCTTCAATCAGGATAAGAAAAACATAAAATACACATATTATTCAAAGTCCTCAATTTATCTGTGCTCCACTAATTTGCTAAGGAACTTAATATAGTAATTAGAGGCAATCGGGGACCTCAGATCCATGGAATGAACATACACTGTTGCATGAGAATTTAAGGACATTGCCCATGAACCGGAAAACCTCAAAACAAGGTCTGGAATGTGAACAATAGCTGGTCACTGCTATCCAACAATGCAGTTGACTGTTTTATGGGTAGTGAATTTCAGCAGGTTTCATCCTCAGTTCAAACATTGCAAGCAGACAATGGCGTGACTGCGAGGCAGGCAAATGCAAGTAGGCAGGATCCTTGACCCAAAACATTAACTTTTTTGTCTTTCTATAGATACTGCCTCACCTGGAATGTTGCGTGCAACTTGTTTATATTTCCGATTTCCAAAATCTGCTATTTTTTCTCCCTTCATCCTCTCTAACCTGTATTCAGTTCTGAATATTAACGGAGGAAAGGTATTTCCCTGGGGAGTGCAGCCACCAGAGCCAAGAACATAGCATTGTGGCATTGCAATTACACAGAAAAGGGAAGGAGAAAGTTTGTGGGCGAATATTTCTTGATGATATAAACCCAAATGGGAAAGCAAACTGTGCAGGAGTAAGCAATTAATATCTGCAAAGGGATATAAACTGGCTGCTAGCAAGGAAAAAAACTGATAAATGGAGCATAATATGGGAAAATGACATAGTTCACAGGTGGAAGGCCTAGAAAAAACGAATCTTTAAGGAAGAAAGAAATCTACTGTATCTGCTGCTCCGGGGGTGAACTCCTATATATATATCTATATATATATCTATATATATATCTATATATATATCTATATATATATCTATATATATATCTATATATATATCTATATATATATCTATATATATATCTATATATATATCTATATATATATCTATATATATATCTATATATATATCTATATATATATCTATATATATATCTATATATATATCTATATATATATCTATATATATATCTATATATATATCTATATATATATCTATATATATATCTATATATATATCTATATATATCTATATATATATATATATATATATATATATATATCAGCACGACCAAGCGCAGGCTCAGCGATCGTTTTGCTGAGCATATCCACTTAGTCTGACTAGGCCTATATAATCTCTTGGTGGCTAAACACTTTAATTCCCTCTCCCATTCTAATACTGACCTTTCTGTCCTGGGCCTCCTCCATTGTCAGAGTAAGGCCCAACACAAAGTGGAGGTACAGCACCTTATATTTTGCTTGGGCAGCTTTCAACCCAGCATTATGAATATAGATTTTTCTAACTTCAAGTAACCCTTGCTTGCCATTTCTCACCATCCCTCCCCCATCCAAGTTCTCCTAATTTCACTGTCTTTCTAATTAATTTTGCTGATTGTACACCTTCTTGTCACCTTAAAGAAAGCAAACTTTATTTCAAGAGGGCTTGTATACCAAAACAGAGATGTAATGTTGAGGCTCTATAAGGCGCTGGTAAGGCCGCATTTAGAATATTGAGAGCAATTTTGGGCACCATATCTGAGGAAGGATGTGCTGGTTCTGGAGAGGGTCCATCGGAGGTTTACAAGAATGATCCCAGGAATGAGTAGGTTAATCTATGATGAGCGTTTGTCAGCACTGGGCCTGTACTCGCTGGAGTTTAGAAGAATGAGGGGGGACAGAATAGTGAAAGGCTTGGATAGAGTGGATGTGGAGAGGATGCTTCCACTAGTTGGATAGTCTAGGACTAGAGGTCATAGCCTCATATTTAAAGAAAATTCTTTCAGGAAGGAGATGAGCAGAAATTTCTTTAGTCAGAGGATGGTGAATCCGAGGAATTCTTTGCCACAAAAGGCTGTGGTGGCCGTCAGTGGATATTTTTAAGGCAGAGATAGATAGATTCATGATTGCTACGGGTGTCAGAGGGAGAAGACAGGAGAATGGGGTTGGGAGGGAGAGATAGATCATCCACGATTGATTGGCAGAATAGACTTGATGTGCCGAATGGCCTAATTCTATTTGTATTCCTCGTGACCTTTCCCTCAGCATACAATGAACCATTTAACAGTTCCTGTTTAAGAAAGAAACATCGAAGATAGATAAAAATGCTGGAGAAACTCAGCGGGTGAGGCAGCATCTATGGAGCGAAAGAATAGGTGACGTTTCGGGTTGAGACCCTTCTTCAGATTCAACATTTCCTTATCATTATCTAGGTATGTTACAATACTTACCTTCAGCGGCGCTGCAATTCTGCCACTGGCCGTGTGCACGATTTTGGCGCGTTTGAGGGGAGGGCTGGGTTAAAACGCGGGTTTCTCCTACCTTGTCCTGTATTATATTTCGTTGGAGTACCAGCTTTTGCGGAAGAATCGTTCCGAGGGGCGTTTTGAGTATTTTGTTTTAAAAATCTCCCGACAATTTCAGCGCTGGAGTCATTTTAAAATCAGCTTCTGAAGCCGTCAACGCCGACAACGGGGACGGATTTCACACACGGGACAGGTAAACGAAAGCAGTTTATTTTAATGTATAAACGTTCTCCTTAAGAGGCCTTTAATTCACATTTTTACATGCGAAACGGTGATTCTTTTCCCCGAACCAACGGCAATAATTTTCATGCCGATACGGGATTAAATTCACCGCAAATCAACGTTCCAAATGATCGCGTTCCAGAAATCCCCATACGCAAGAAGATATAAATGCCCATTAATTTACAGGTATTAAACATTAAATTTCTTCCATTTGGCCTATAAATCTATGATAATGAGATTTAAAAATTATGTTATATTGTGAATTCTTGTGTGAATGTTATTTGGACACTTAGGCTATTAAAAAATGTTAATCTATTCTTAAGAAATTGATGGATGTTTAGATCTAGTAATTGAATTTTGTAATTAGCTACAATTAGGTAACTAACTAATTATATGCTTTAATTTCATGTCATCCAAGTAAGATTGTTTCATATTTGTTTCAGAATGCTTCAATCTATAATAAATGAAAATTTCTTTCAGTTCTCTTAATTTTTAAGAATGTTATGGGCTTTTGACTGTCCGCGATCACAGCTTTTGTGTTAAGTCAATGGAAAAGCAATAAGGAACAAGATGCTAATTTCCGAGTATGAAAATGGCCATAACATTTTTAATACTGAAGATATGAAAGTGAATTAGGTGTCAAATTAAACTTCTTTTTATGCTTTATCTGATGGGATAAATTACAGACTTTATTTTTTAAATCTCAAAATGTTGTAACATTGCTACATTATCTGCTTTGATCTGTCATTTTCGCACCTCACCCCTCCATATCTCTAGACTTCCTCACCCCGACTCTATCCGAAGAAGGGACTCGACCAGAAATGTCACCCATTCCTTCTCTCCAGAGATGCTGCCTGTCCCGCTGAGTTACTCCAGCATTTTGTGTCTATCTTCAGTGTAAACCAGCATCTGCAGTTCCTTCCTACACAAGAAATGAACATTAATGTGACCAAGACGCTATTATACAAAAGACTGAAAGTTTAAATGAGATGCGGCAAGTAATTAGAAAGTCAATGAGTATGTTGACCTTTATTGCAAGAAGGGCCAGAGCAAGTCAGTCTGGCCAGAGCTAGGAGACTGCAAGGTGACTTGGATAGGCTGGGTGAGTGGGCAAATGTTTGGCAGATGCAGTATAATGTGGATAAATGTGAGGTTATCCACTTTGGTGGCAAAAACGGGAAGGCAGACTATTATCTAAATGGTGGCCGATTAGGAAATGGGGAGATGCAGCGAGACCTGGGTGTCATGGTACACCAGTCATTGAAAGTAGGCATGCAGGTGCAGCAGGCAGTGAAGAAAGCAAATGGTATGTTGGCTTTCATAGCAAGAGGATTTGTGTATAGGAGCAGGGAGGTTCTACTGCAGTTGTACAGGGTCTTGGTGAGACCACACCTGGAGTATTGCGTACAGTTTTGGTCTCCAAATCTGAGGAAGGACATTATAGCCATAGAGGGAGTGCAAAGAAGGTTCACCAGACTGATACCTGGGATGTCAGGACTTTCAAATGAAGAAAGACTGGATAGACTTTGCTTATACTCGCTAGAATTTAGGAGATTGAGAGGGGATCTTATAGAAACGTACAAAATTCTTATGGGGTTGGACAGGCTAGATGCAGGAAGATTGTTCCCGATGTTGGGGAAGTCCAGGACAAGGGGTCACAGCTTAAGGATAAGGGGGAAAAGGATGAGGAAAAACGTTTTCACACAGAGAGTGGTGAATCTCTGGAACTCTCTGCCACAGAGGGTAGTTGAGGCCAGTTCATTGGCTATATTTAAGAGGGAGTTAGATGTGGCCCTTGTGGCTAAAGGGATCAGGGGGTATCGAGAGAAGGCAGGTACGGGATACTGAGTTGGATGATCAGCCATGATCATATTGCAGGCTCAAAGGGCCGAATGGCCTACTCCTGCACCTATTTTCTATGTATCTATGTATTTGGTTCCTGTAGAAGGCAATTGTACCACAATTCCAGTTAACCTTTCACCATTCATATCTAACTCTTATCTAACTCTGCTTCCACCATGCGAAGGAGAAATAATTCCAAAGATTCAGCTCCGGGAAAAAAACTGCTTCATCCCCGTAATAAACTGATTACATTTATTTTTAAATAGTGACCTCGCGTTTTAGAATCTCCCACAGGGAAATATCCTCCCCACATCAGGTTCATGCATCTTTCAATCAAGTCATCCGAGGTTTTAACAAATGCATATCTGCCCGAAAACACTTTTTGCTAAAGCAAGAAGGGAAGTTAATGGGAATATGTAGAGAATTATATATGGTGGGATTAGTGTAAAAATGGGCACTTGATTGTCAATGTGGACTGCGAATTGAAGCGCCTGAATCCGCATGCTCTCATGACAACCTATCCATTCCAAATTTTCTTTGAACCATTTCCAATCCATTAATATCCTCTCTTAAATAAGATGGCCAATAATGTTGGGCGTCAGGGGTTATGGGGCGAAGGCAGGAGAATGGGGTTGAGAGGGAAAGTTAGATCAGTCATGATTGAATGGCGGAGCAGACTTGATGGAGTGAATGGTCTAATTCTGCTCCCATAACATAGTATACATGGAATCAAAGATGTGGGCTCAACAATGCCCTGTTGAACTGAACAATGACCTCCTTATTTTTATATAGATTTCCTCTAGCAATAAAACTATACTGTTAATTTTCCTAGTTATTTGTGTTGCTGCACACTAGCCTTTTGCAAAAAAAGTGGAAGATTCCTCTACCTTTACTATTAGATATGTTTTAATAGCTAGGTTGTTTTTCTGAATGTTATGATTGTCATACAAACCAATTTCAAGCAAAATGGATAGGGAAGAACTGCAGATGCTGGTTTAAATTGAAAGTAGACACAAAATGCTGGAGCAACTCAGTGGGTCAGGCAGCATTTCTGGAGAGAACGGGTGTTTTGGGTCAACTGAAGGAGGGTCTCAACTCGAAATGTTACCCATTACTTCTCTCCAGAGATGTTGCCTGACCCGCTGAGTTATTCCAGCACTTTGTGTCTATCTTCAAGTAAAATGGAATTACATACACCAAGGATGAGTTTTTAGTTCATTGAAATATGAAAGTTTTGAAAGGATTTGATATGGTAAATGTCAAGAGGTTGTTTCTTGTAGATGGAAAATCTACAACAAGGAAGCATAGCCTCAGGATAAAGAACTGACTGTTGTGAATTGAAGTGAGAATAAAATTCTTTACACAATGTTGGTAAGTCTTCAGAATTATCTAGCCCATAGGTATACTCAAATATTGATGTTAATTTGGGGATTGTTTCCATCTCATAAGTCTGTGCTGACATCTGATTTAGGAAACATTCTTCCAAAATTAAAGACAGAATATAAAAAATAAGGCATGAAAATTAAGTTAAATGGAATATACAGAACTTGCTGGAATTCAATTTGTAATTACACAAAGCAAATTTAACTTGTATTTCCATACCAAAGAAGGTAATATGGAGTAATCATGCATAGTATTCAGTTGCCCTTACAAATGGTAACTCATTTGGTTGAAGATACACAGCAGATTATGCTATTCTGAACAGACATTTTCCCAGGCTTCTGCTTCCTTCACAACCCTGCCATTACCATAATTTACGATTTCCTGCAAGCTGTGGTTAAAACGCAAAGTGTAGTTTTGATTTAAATCCTAAATACAAAATTATGACAGACAGACACAGAGTACATTGTAGGACGCCTCGCCATACCAGTTGTTTTTCAAAACTAGTGCACATGGGTTGAGAGAGAGGTTTAGAGGAGATCTAAAGAACATTTATATCCACAGGGTAGTTGGAATCACGAACTCGGTGCCAGATGCCTTGGACAACATTTAAGCAGTAAGAATTAATCTGATAAGGCATGGAAGGTTGCAGTCGCAGACCAAATGTTGATAGGTTCCCAAGATTATCCTGTTAAACTAAACGCTCAACGTAGATCCCCGCGGATTTGTGCTTCATCCTTGTCGTTTTCCAGTGAATTGGCGGTCTGAAAATCTAACCTTCAAGGCCGTCACCCCAGTTATATGGTGACAATAGGACTCGCGACGCAACAAAATTAACGACAGCTCAGTCACTACAAAAACATGACGAGGAGAACGACGAATAACACCGCACCACCCAATCACTAATTCACAGCATTTAGTGGAAACAAAGAACTACAAATGCTGATTTATACCAAAGATAACCAGTCTGAAGGGCCCCGGCCCAAAACGTCACCTATCTTTTTTCCCCTCCAGAAATACTGCCTGACCCGCTGAGTTACTCCAGTACTTAGTATATCACTGCATTTGGTTAATGGAATATCCACGGTACCGCAATAATGGATCCAAAACATTGAGAATAAACGTCGTTGACAAATAAACATTTTCCAAAAAGAGTCATTATCCTGAAGATTTTTTTTCCAAAAACAAAAACGATGCCCTCTTGCTCTTCCTCGGTCTAATTGCATATAAAGTAGAAGCCAATCCGGAAAGGAGATAAAGGTCACTATCTCAAATCACCCTAACATCTCACCAATCAGAACACAGGGAAGGGCGGAAAAACTGAAACCCTTAACATGGAAGAACGCTAGCTAGTATTAGTACCGTAGGATGCTGATATTCGGCGAATTGTGTTACTGTAGCCCGGCACACAGTATACAACACAAAGTAACAAATTAATTAACATTGTTTAAACATACCAGTTTGAGAATCTATTGAAAGTGAGCCAATTTACTTTATCATTGCAAAATTAAGCGAATGTACCAAGTGAACAACTAAAAAACTTTCACGTTTCTTTTGTATGCGATTGGCTGATATATTCAAGGGTGGGAAGGATAGTGGAGGACAGGGATAGGAATAGGAATACTTTATTGTCACATGTGCTAGGCACAGGGAAATTCTTTGTTTGCATACACAATGTACAACGCTTTTGTTATTGTGATGTTTACTGGAACTTCCCAAATGGGTTCAATTGGTCATCTCATTAATAATCATCACACTCCCCTCGCCAACATTGTGTTAATTACAGTAGTTAGTATAGCTATTTTTCCGCACTCACCAATCCATCGCAATTGCTTAGAGCCACGGTTGCTCCTGGCATATCAGTAATATCCCCGGAAAACACGCAGTCTCCATGGATTGGTTCGGTAACTACGGTCCCAAAATCCTCCTGCCATTCCACCGTTGCACCGGGAGCAACCAGCTTGCTGTTGTGTTTCAAGCGTAAATGCAATTCTCTCCCGAAAATGGTAACGTTAAAGTACAGTTCCCGGTCTCCGCTCTGCTGTGGGCTGCTCCGTGCAACGCGCCGCCCAGACCGAAGCTGGCCGTATACCGTCGATACAATGTGCGAAATGTACTGACCCCGGTCATCGGTACTAAACGGTACTATCAGCCCATAATCCGTAAACCTCTCGAAAAGCGCATCTGTGGGGGAAAAAACACAGTTGTTACTTCCGAACCTGTATCGAGTTTCTGCGTATCTTTTTGCTGCAAAATAGCATTTCCATGCAGTTGCTCTGAATTTATGCCATTAAATTACAGTCAGAGAGAGGATTGCCACTGCCTTCTGGATAAAACATTATTTACTGGCAGTGTTTTGGTTTACATGTTTAAACCTAATACACGTTGTTCACAAAAAGGGATATTTTTGTTAATATTTACCTTCGGTTCGGGATGCATGAAGTTTGTTTTTTAATATGATCGGAATGAAAGAAATCAATAAATAAATATATCCCATAGCGTCTTTCTAGCTTGGAAGCCAACACATCTGGAATAAAAAAGCTCCACGCAAACCCTGATTCTACTTCATGTGCGGTGGAATTGCAATGCAAAAGGTATTGTTCGCTCGTTTTCTCCCACCCTCTGTTCCGACTGACAGACGGCATACAGACGGTCCACTATTTTTGGCCTTCGATGAACTGTTCTTTAGTTTGGGGGCAGCGATCCCTTTTATCACAGCCCTTGGAGGCAGGAGTTGTTGAACCATCGGCTCCTGGAAATGCAGTGACGCTTGGTTGATTGACAGATCACGCGTCAAGTACACAGATTATACTGGAGAATATGAATGAGAACCATCAGACCCACAGCAACTCACCTGAGTTTAACTAGTCCAACTATCTTCTTCCTTCCTCTACAAAAAGCAATAAATTCTACATTTATTTGTGTTTTTCCCGGCCCCCTTTTCATTGTTTGCTCACTTTTCCCACCCTCGATTGTACAACTGGTCCAATTACTGAATGCAGTCATTCAGCAATTAGCTGGTACAATTGCCGAATGCAGCAATGAATGAATTACCGCGTAGACTCAAAATGCTGGAGTAACTCAGCGGGACAGGCAGCATCGCTGGGGAGAAGGAATGGGCGATGTTTCGGGTCGGGACCCTTCTTCAGACTTGAATTACCGCATTTGTTAATTGCACCAAATGTTTAATGCAAGTTATGCACTTCAATACCCGCTACGAAAACGCATCCTATAACTTGTATAATTAATGAACGCAGTAATCAACGAATTATTCAGTAACTAATGAATTACTGCATTCGTTAATTGTACCAATTGTTGGGACACATATTCATGTGATGATAGACGCAAAAAGCTGGAGTAACTAAATGTTATTGAACTGTCTAACTTCGTATTAAAGTATATCACTAGCAGCTTCTTTTGGTGAAAAGTGATGAATGTATGCCCGGGTTAAATGCGTCGTAACCCAGCCAAGACTGCGCACAACCAATAATAATCTCTACAATAACTCTTATGCCCGAACATCCAATAACGACCGCATTTGTATCTGATGGTTAACAGTTCCACACATTCCTGTGGTGGAAAGCAACTTTCTATTTTTCCAGAGAGCCCAGTCCAAAAAGTTGCCTCATTTCCATGATCCTGCTTCCTACTTTGCCTCATTTGCCACCTCTATCCAGAACGCTTCCGTTTTCACAATTGTGTGTGTGATAGACACAGAAAGCTGCAGCCCACACTCAGCAATGAAGTTTCCATGATCGTCACTTTTTTTTGTGCATATCCGTCATTCATTTGTACCATATCTCTCTCTATCGTCTTTATCTCTCGTTTCCCTCTCCCCTGGCTCTCAGTCTCGACCAGAAACGTCGCATATTCCTTTTCTCCAGAGATGCTGCCCGACCCGCTGTTACTCCAGCTTTTTTGTGTCTACCTTCGGTTCAAACCCAACATCTGTAGTCCCTTCCTACACATTTTATACTGAAGCTCGCTCTGTTTCGAGCTCTGACTGAACCGGCAAACGTGGCGCCAGTTCCAACCCTTCCCCTTCGGGCCGCTTGGCACATGCGCGGTCTCGACGCCTCGCTCGCGCTGGGGGATGGCCGCACTCCGTGGCGCAGCCGCACAACCTCGCCGCACTCCGTGGCGCAGCCGCACAACCTCGCCCCGCGCCCCGCGCCCCGCCCCCCGCCGCAGACCACGCCTCCCCCCCCCATGGCGGCGCCCGTTAGCATTTGAATATCTAGCGCGCAACGCGCTGTCACAAATGGGAGGTAAGTACAACCGCGGCTTCGTTTCATATTTCTTTGGGACTTTTAAAATCCAAAATGCACTGAATAATATAAATAATAATGTGTATATGTATACGTGTGTTTATGTATATGTATATTTGTATGTATAATAGACACGTGTGTGTGTGTATATATGCATGTGTGTGTGTATATATATGCATGTATAGTAGCAATGTTACAAAATTTTGAGATTTTAAAAATAAAGTCTGCAATTTATCCCATCAGATAAAGCATAAAAAGAAGTTTAATTTGACACTTAATTCACTTTCATATCTTCAGTATTAAAAATGTTATGGCCATTATCATACTCAGAAATTAGCATCTAGTTCCCTGTTGCTTTTCCATTGACTTAACACAAAAGCTGTGATCGAGGACAGTTAAAAGCCCATAACTTTCTTAAAAATTATGATAACTGAAAGAAATTTTCAGTTATTATAGATTGAAGCATTCTGAAACAAATATGAAACAATCTTACTTCGAAGACATGAAAGTAAAGCATATAATTAGTTAGTTACCTAATTGTAGCTAATTACAAAATTCAATTACTAGATGTAAACATCTATCAATTTCTTAAGAATAGATTAACATTTTTAAATAGCCTAAGTGTCCAAATAACATTCACACAATAATTCACAATATAACATAATTTTTAAATCTAATTTTCATGAATTTACAGGCCAAATGGAAGGAATTGAATGTTTAATACCTGTAAATTAATGGGGATTTAATTCATCTTGCGAGTGAGGATTTCTGGAACGCGATCTTTTGGAACGTTCATTTGCGGTGAATTTAACCCCGTATTGGCATGAAAAATACTGCCGTTAATTCGGGGAATAAAATCACCGTGTCGCATGAAAAAATGTGAATTAAAGGCTTCTTAAGAACACTTTTATACATTTAAAGAAACCACTTTCGTTTACCTGTCCCGTGTGTGAAATCCGTCCCCGTTATCGGCGTTGACGCTTCAGGAGCTGCTTTTAAAATTACTCTAGCGCTGACATTGACGATGTAATAAAAAAATAAAATTCACAAAACGCCGGTAGGAACGATTTGTCAGCCAAGCCTTGTACTCCAACAAAATATTAACCAGGACAAGGGAGGAGAAACCCGCGTTTTAACCCCGCCCCCCCCTTAAAGGCGCCAAAATCACGCACACGGCCAGTGGCAGAATTACAGCGCGACTGAAGGTAAGTTTTGTAACATACCTATGTATAGCGTGTGTATATATATGCGTATGTATAGAAACATAGAAAATAGGTGCAGGAGTAGGCCATTCGGCTCTTCGAGCCTGCACCGCCATTGAATATGGCTGATCATCCAACTCAGTATCCTGTACCTGCCTTCTCTCCATATCCCCTGATCCCTTTAGCCACAAGGGCCACATCTAACTCCCTCTTAAATACAGCCAATGAACTGGCCTCAACTATCTTCTGTGGCAGAGAATTCCAGAGATTCACCACTCTCTGTGTGTATAATATGCGCATGTGAATATTATCTGAATGGTGGCCGATTAGGAAAAGGGGAGATGCAACGAGACCTGGGTGTCATGGTACACCAGTCATTAAAAGTAGGCATGCAGGTGCAGCAGGCAGTGAAGAAGGCGAATGGTAGTTAGCATTCATAGCAAAAGGATTTGAGTATAGGAGCAGGGAGGTTCTACTGCAGTTGTACAGGGTCCTGGTGAGACCACACCTGGAGTATTGCATACAGTTTTGGTCTCCTAATCTGAGGAAAGACATTCTTGCCATAGAGGGAGTACAGAGAAGGTTCACCAGACTGATTCCTGGGATGTCAGGACTTTCATATGAAGAAAGACTGGATAGACTCGGTTTGTACTCGCTAGAATTTAGAAGATTGAGGGGGGGATCTTATAGAAACGTACAAAATTCTTAAGGGGTTGGACAGGCTAGATGCAGGAAGATTGTTCCCGATGTTGGGGAAGTCCAGAACAAGGGGTCACAGTTTAAGGATAAGGGGGAAATCTTTTAGGACCGAGATGAGGAAAACATTTTTCACACAGAGAGTGGTAAATCTCTGGAATTCTCTGCCACAGAAGGTAGTTGAGGCCAGTTCATTGGCTATATTTAAGAGGGAGTTAGATGTGGCCCTTGTGGCTAAAGGGATCAGGGGGTATGGAGAGAAAGCAGGTACAGGATACTGAGTTGGATGATCAGCCATGATCATATTGAATGGCGGTGCAGCCTCGAAGGGCCGAATGGCCTACTCCTGCACCTATTTTCTATGTTTCTATGTATAAATGTGTGTGTATATATGCATGTGTATGTATATACGTATGTGTGTATATGTGTGTGTGTGTGTATATAGTGTGTATATATACATATATACATACACACACGTGTGTATGTACCCCATTCTCCTGCCTTCTTCCCATAACCCCTGACACCCGTACTAATCCAGAATCTATCTCTGCCTTAAAAATATCCATTGACGGCCTCCACAGCCTTCTGTGGCAAAGAATTCCACAGATGCACCACCCTCTGACTAAAGAAATATTCCTTCTCATCTCCTTCCTAAAGGAACGTCCTTTAATTCTGAGGCTATGACCTTTAGTCCTAGACTCTCCCACTAGTGGAAACATCCTCTCCACATCCACTTTATCCAAGCCTTTCAGTATTTGGTATGTTTCAATGAGGCCTAAGCAGGTTTTGTGAATGTATGAACTAAGAGTAGCTATAGATATCTCAGCCTCTCGATTACTTTGCGATTCCCCCCCCCCCCCCCCCCCCCCCCCCCCCCCCTCCTCCCACCATTCCAATACATTAATTGCTAACTAAATTAGTCCTTGTGTAAGTGCTGGATGATCGAGGTAGTGTTATTGGGCATGTGTGAGAGAATCGATATAAAGAAATAAACGGTAGAATGAGAGCGATGGGGTTAGTCAGACAGTTAGTATAAACTCAAAGGGCTGAATGCACCTAATACTCAGTAAAACATTTCCAGCATTGGCAGTGTTCTTGTAAATCAATATACCATCTCAATGTAAAGATAGATACAAAAAGCTGGAGTAACTCAGCGGGTCAGGCAACATCTCTGGAGAAATGGAATATGTGACGTTTCGGGTTGTGACCCTTCTTCAGACTGAGAGTCTGAACGAAAGATATAGAAGGTAAATAGTACAAATGAATGAAAGATGTTCAAAACACAACAGTGCTCAAGGAAAGGCGGAGCCCACAATGTCGCACCCGCTGAGTTTCTCCAGCATTTTTGTGTACGCTCAATTTACTCTGTTTTTCTTTATACAGATGTTACCTGACCCACAGAGTCTTTCCAATATGTTCTGTACTTACTCTGAATAAAGTAATTTGTTAATGTTCTAATCAGCTATTGACAGAGGTTGGGAAATTCCAGAGGGAATGGTCTTCCTTTATAATTTTCCTGTCCCAGCCTCAACACTGATTTCTGCCCACTAATATTGTGTCAATTCTACTTACCCTTTATATAGTGGCCTTTGCTCGCTTTTCTTCCATAAATTTATTCCCACATCAATGTCTTTGACATAGTCGACCCTTTGATCTTGGCATGTCATGTGGACCACCTCACATTTAACATTTGTTTAAATATCTTTGGCAGACAGCTAGTTTAATTATCCAATCCTGGCTTCAGCTAAGCTACAAAAACAATGATAGGGTTCTGTTTTCCATTGCTGAAACTGAATATTTTTCAAATATTATTAAAAAACACAAAGATGATGCCAATTTCTTTACCATAAACGACCTACCTGAAATGCTCTTCCCGATCTCATTTCCAACTATACAAGGAACCTCTAGACTTAGTATGTTACAAAGATTAGTTATTTGATGTAATAACTATATCTAAAAAGTTTTGGTGCTAAGTTAAACCATTTTTTTTATTACTGTCTTTGAACTTGTATTTTTATGTTTTAATTAAATGCACATGTTTTATGTCAGCTCTGCTACTTATCATAAAAAAGCCAGAGAAACAAATATAATAGTTACTGCTACCATGCTTTCAGTTACCTGACGATTTGTACTTGACCCCTTTATTTTCTCATTTACAGGTTACTTTTCAGCAAATTCATTCAAAAGCATGATGTCATTTTTCACGGGTCCAGTTCATCCCAACTCTTGCTTTATTCCATGTTTTTAGAAGTAACAACACAATATCTAATAAAATACAATAACATGTAAGTAACATATCCAAGCAATATGGGAAGACTTGAAACCATTGTATTCAACCCCCACTAGCTTGAATCTCTAACCATTCCAGAAAATTAACCCAAGCTGGGTTAGGTCATTTGCAATTTTTGCATTGTGTTAACAGGGTTATGTTTTAACCATATTGCTGTTCCACTACTTAAGTCAACTATTTCAATGTCCATAATGCCACCTAGCTCCATTCCATTTCAGTTTATGTGATACTGATAGCATAATGACAAGTGTGTTGATTGTGCTAATAACCCCTTTCCATGTTCTACCCAAACTGAATACTTTTCAAATATTATTAAAAAATACAGCTTGACATGTGATTTTTCAAAACTTTGTTTGCACTGGGTCTTGCTCTAACAACACCCCATCTCTATAATACTAAAAGCCTTCCTATTGTTTGTGTTTGTGCCCACGATCTCTGTGTGGTTGTCTCTGTATGTGTGTGTCAATCTGGTTAAAATCTGGTTAATTCCTATCTTCTTCCTAACGCTAGGCCACAGCCTTCCCATTTTCACATATCCCACTCACATTTTCCCCGTGGTCGCCATAAACATCTTCCCATCGCATTTCCACCTATATTTCCGAAGTTGCAGCCTTTTAAAATACCCCAAACCAAGTTTTTAAACCCAGTTTTTAACTCAAACTTTCAACCCGCTTCCAAGCTGACGGCTGGACCGAGCCTGGACCGAGCCAAGTGCGAGAACAAGGCCTAGTTCCAGGCCCTGGCGCTGCTGTATGACCTGGGTAGGTCCTGGGGCAGGGAATGGGAATGAGGGGAGGAGGATGAGGGAAATGAGGAGGAGGGAGATGGGGTGGGGAGTGGGGCGATAATGGGAGATGGAGGGGGGTGGAGGAGGGAGATGCCCCCTTCCTACCTACCCTCTCTACCCCCCTCCCTCTCCCTCTCTACCCTCCCTCCCCCCTCGCTCTACCCCCCTCCGTCTCTGCCCCCTCTGTCTCTGCCCCCTCCCTCGCTTCTACCCTCCCTATCCCTCTCCCCCTCCTCCCTCTCCCCATCCCTCTCCGCCCCCCCCTCCCTCTGCTCCCCCCTCTCTGCCCCCCTCCTTCTCTGCCCCCCTCCTACTCCCCTCCCTCTACCCTCCCCATCCCCCTCCACCCCCTCCCTCTCTGCCCCCCCTCCCTCGCTACCCCCTCCCTCTCTACCCTCCTCCCCTCTCTCTCTACCACCCCTCCCTCTCTAGGGATTGAAGTGGACGAGGGAGGGGGGGGTAGATTCTGGAAGGAATAAGAATATGGAAAATATATTCTTTTAATTTGGCAAGTTGGGAATGGTGACAAATGTTAAGCAAAACACAGGGCAGGAGAAGCTCAGAGAGCCAGACAACATCCATACCTGTCCATTCCCTCCACAGATGCTGCATGACCCAGATTTCCTCCAACACTTTGAGCATTGCTCAAGGTTGCAGCATCTGCAGTTCTTTTTTGGGAAAATAGCATCTGCTGTTCCTTGTTTCCGATTTTGAAGCTTTACTTTGATACTCTTGGATCACTTTAAACTTTCTTGAAACAAATTAGATGGAAGATAAGACACAAAATCACATGGAAGATAAGACACAAAAAGCTGGAGTAACTCAGTGGGACAGGCAGCATCTCGGGAGAGAAGGAATAGGTGACGTTTCAGGTCGAGACCCTTCTTCAATCTGAAAGTCACGGGAAAGGGAAATGAGAGATATAGACGATGATGTGGAGAGATATAGAACAATGAATGAAAGATATGCAAAAAAGTAACGATGATAAAGGAAACAGGCCATTGTTAGCTGTTTGTTGGGTGTGGAGGGATACGGATTATGTACAGGCAGATAAGAGTTGATCTTGGCATCGTGTCCAGCACAGACATTGTGGGCTGAAGGGCCTGTTCCTATACTTTACTTTTCTATGTTCTAAAATTATTGAACAGTACAGCACAAGGACAGGCACTTTGGCCCAAAAAAAAAATTGCCCTGCACATCTTTGTTAAACTTTGACCCTCTCATCTTAAAATGGTGTCATCTAATCTTTGACAACTTCACCCTGGGAACAAGGTTCAGACTATCTACCCTGTCTATGCCTCTGATAATTTTATAAACTTGTATCATGACTTCCTTTTGCCTCCGATGTTCCAGAGAAAACGATCCAAATTTGTGCAACTGCAAACTCTCCTTATAGCTAATACCGTACCTTCTAATCCAGGCAGCATTCTGGTAAAATTTGAAAGTAGGTAAACCCCTATCTGATCCTGAATAGGTAAAATGCCCTTTAAAATGACAAAGTGTTCCAAAGAATGTGCCAAAACATGCCTTTTGCACATTAATTACAATGGGACCTATAACTTTGGTACTATTATGAAAATACTGAATAAGACTCGTGGAAGTTAGGAAGATATGGCAGGTAAATCTCATAAATAATTGGAAAATACTTTTATTTGCTGACTAGGTCAATCAAAAGCATTTGTCAGATTGAGAGGCATACAACTGACTCTTCTTGCAAATCTATGTTGGTTGTTGATTTAACAGCACTGAAGCCACACTTGCTCTCTGGATAAACATGTTCAAATAAGTACTTGCCGTTTTTAAAAGAAAGACCCATATGGATATTGTGCCAGCAACACCTAGGGGTGAAATTCCACCACAGTTGTTGTAATTGCTTGATTTCCAAGTAAAAAGCAAAGTCAACTTCTGCCAGGAAGAACTTATTTTCGCTAAAGTATACCTCATTGCACACAGTGAAATTAAACTGACCAATTTCCCCAAAAGGTTTTTGGTGCTGGTTTGGTGAATAGGCTATGGTAATGAACTTGAATTGGCCACCATTCCAAAGAAAATAACAATTAACACCAAAGGTGTCAGTATTGTTTTTGGTGTACAATATATATAAATTGTATTCAAGTTTCATAAGCACATGAAAGTCCTATTAAAAGAGGACTTATTAAAATTTCAACAAAGAACATGAGGATGCAGTTCATCATTTTACCCAGTTTGCAACAATCACGGACAGAGGAGGATTTGATTTGTCAGGTAACGGCACTGTGGTAGAGTTGCTTCCTGCCAGCACCAGAGGCCCGGGTTCTTGGTTTCCTGGTCCTCCAAAAATATTCCAAATGGAAGTTAAACTTCGATCCTGACTACGGGTGCTGTCTGTACAGAATTTGTGTTTTCCCCCTGTGACCGTGTGTGTTTTCTCTAGGTGCTCTGGTTTCCTCCCACACCCCAAAGACGTACTCGTTTGTAGGTTAATTGGCTTGGACAAAATTATAAATTGTCCCTAGTGTGTAGGATAGTGATAGTATACGGTGATTACTGGCCGGTGCTGTATGTCTAAAGTAATGTCTAAAGTAACCATAGCCTATTGGGATCCCACGGATCCTGGAGAACTGCAAATATCATTTGCGGCTGGTGAATAAAAAATAAAAAATGCCAAAAGTACTCAGCAAGTCAGGCTGCATCTGTTGGATGAGAAGTCACTGTTTCTGGTTGGAGCTGTTAGGATTGAATGAATTATTAATTTCAGGCAGTGTTCATTGTTCAAGCCTTATGTCATTCATTGTTACTAAAAAAGTGATGAGATGAGAGTGGCAAGTTGTGGACATGGTGTAATCAAAGATTGACAAATTGAGGTTATCAATGGCTTACACAACATTTGCAGCCTCTTGGGATGTCAGGAGCACCCTTACTGAAGAGCACCATTGAGTTGAGGTCAATATTCCAGTGCTCCACTGATTGCCCACATAACCAAATTGTATGTCTTCCTGACTAGGTTGGAGTGCAGTACTTAGCGGTAGAAATATTTGGGAATGAAACAAATCTTTGGTAGTTCCAGGGTTAAGGATGGCTTCCATTCAGTTATGTAGGTTCTCAGATGAGGCCAGTGCAAAACATGCACTCTTCCACAGATGTGGAAAGTGGTGACTGCAATGGTGTGGATGGGTAGTCTTTGGGATGTTCTATTGTTTACCAGGGCTTTGGTGTGTCCCCAAAGCATAGAATCAAGATTTTTGAGCCAATTATGAATGCCTTTTTCCACTATCAATGGTCATGGGCCAGAGTCCCAGGGATCAATAGGGATGTTGGGCTTTTTTTATTGCACACAATTTGAGCAAATTCTTGAACCTTTTTATTACACCCATCGAGTAAACTGTACTCACCATTGCACAACCAGAGAGTATTTTAGTGGCTGAGTTCCCAGGCAATCATGGCAAAGTGATGATTAGGCCTGTCACTGTGGGTTTGTTTGCAAGGATCCTTGTATTCCAGGTCACAAACTTCATACAGTGGAGTAGAAGCTGCATGTGTGTGGTTTCTTTTAACATGCTGTAGCTATGGCACGACAGCTATCACACAGACTATGCAGAGCAAAATCTTGATCTAGCGGCAAGAACTAGATTTTGCCGCATAGGTATTAACATTCACACTTTAGTAGGTATATGTACTGTCTCTACGTGTGCCCAGTACATAAATCTGAGGTTCTTGGTGCCATTATAAATGTGCTCTCTCCATTTCGAATTATTCTGAGCCATAGATCTAAGAATCTGGCCGACAGGCTTGCACAGATGTTCACCACCCTCTGTATGGAAAAACCTACCTCCTCAGATCTCCTTTAAATTTCTCCTTTGCTCCCTAGTTTTTGACCTTGAATGTTCCATAGAGAATAAACGCAGCCTATCCCCCTAACTACAGCCCTCTATTCCACGCAATATCCTGGTAAATCTCTTCTGCACTCTTTTGCTACTCTATCGTTCCTGTAATGTGGTGACCAGAATTGGACATGATACTCCAAGTGTGGTCTAACCAAAGTTTTGTACAGCTGCAACATGAGGTCCCGACTCTTGTACTCGGTGCCCTTACCAATGAAAGCAAATGCCTTAATTGCCCTGCAGTAACTTACCTGTTCACTGCCAAGCTTTGTTTTACACTATTGGCCATCCCCCGAGTATACACGGGGGTGGTACTGAACAGGTTAACGGAGCTATGCACATGCACTGGACATTCTCTGTACGAGAATGCTCCAAAAGTACCTGCAATTTACTTCCCATCATATTTGCCTGGATTAAATTCCAAGTGCCTAGCTTTGAGTTTATCTATATCCCACTGTATCGGACGACAGCCTTCTTTGCTATTTACAACGTCAGGAATTTTCGCATCATCTGCAATCTTATCATCAGAAGACCTATATTATCATCCAAGTCATTTTTATATTATAAGCAAAAAGGGTCCTGGCAGCGATCCTGTGGTACACCACTTGTTTCAAATTTACAGTCAGTAAAGCACCCATCCATTATTACCTTCTGCCTTCTACCACCAAGACAAATTTGGATCTAGTTTGCCAACACACCTCGGATCCATTGTATCTCAACTTTCTGGACTAGTCAACTGTGCGGGACCTTGTCAGAAGCTTAACTAAAGTCCATGTAAACCATGTCTACTTTTTAAAATTGTCTTTCATTTATATCTGGAAGATTCAAGGTTATTTCAGGACAAAATGCCAGATTTTGGTATTAAATATTGAACAAATTCCTATTAGGCCACTCAATAACAAACTGATACCATTTAAAGCATCAGAATAGCATCATTTAATAATTTAGATGTTATCTTAGAAATCTGGCATTACTTGAATTACCTTTATTTTGAGATATTGTGATCTTTCAAAAATAGTTTTGCTGAGCAAGGTCATGGGGATTACTGCTGGGGAAATAGAGTATTTCAAATTTCAGGAAATTAATACCAGTAGTAGTCAGAAAAGAGCATATGATGAGTTCTATGGCTATTTTGGAGGAGTCTGTTGCAGCATTCGCTAACCTCCATTTTGCTTCATGACATGGCCTTTGTGGTCGAGCTCATCAAAGATGCCATAGTCCTCACCATTAGAGCTATTGTATCCAAATACCCCCTGACAAGCTCCTTCACCATCACCCTCAGAGTTTAAGAATAAGTAACTGTTTCTTCATTTACACATTCTTACTCCCTCCAATGTGCAATGTCCTGTCCTTGTGTCTTGAATAGAAAGAGGGACATACATTTAATAAAAGTAGAGATAAATAAATTTCATGTAACTTGTCAGAATGGATTGAGGGAGAAGTGAGATGAGAAGACGTGGTTAAGATACTTCATTGACTTTTTGACTGATCGATCATCAGCCAAGTTAATTGACTCAATGTCATATCAATAAAAAGCCATCAGCACTGGATAGTTCAGCTTATGGTCAAACACTGGCATCTTTCAGACAATGTAGAAACTTTTCCATATTGAATGTACCACCCTGAATAATCCAGAAAATTATGGAAGTAGTTGTTCATGGTGCTAGGAAGTGGTATGTCCACAGCAGTATTATTGATTTTGTGGATTAGTTCCAACTGAGTGGGAAACCTGTTGGAGTTAAGGTGTGGCATTGCAGCAAGAAAGATTGAAAATATGTTGGGCCACGGACACACCCTTACTTCCGATGAGGGACGAGACTGAGATTGACCCAATGGCTAACATCATGGCTTACATTAATATAAGATGGAGATTTATTTTTGTTGGGAGCAGAGTTTGAGTAGTTCTCCAGAGTCCTTCCTCGTTGAATGAATCAAAGACTTTCAGCTTTATAGGTCACCTTTTAGAATTCACAGAATCTGAGTGGAAGCAAGACATCAATGAACCTGGGGGACCAGCTAATGAAATGAAAGGACTTGTCAGTAACATTCACATTAAGCCCATCAACTCCCACAGCATGACTATACATACTTTCTCACCCAGTTTCCTGCCGAGACCCCATACTATTTTCAAATTTTCTCCGTTGCATCTATTGTAAGAAAGTAATTTTTCATGCAAATGCCAAGGATTCCTCTCCACCATGTATATATTTTTCTTTTTTTACATTCATGCTCTTCTTTTCCCTCCCAATGCCACAATAGAATCTGTGTGTTCTCCTTCCACATTCAACTCATTGAGGTGAAATACTGATTTAATTATAATTCTTTCAAGTCAGTATACTTAATTCGCTGCTTATGATGCCGCATTCGGAAGATATAATGGCTGATTGTGAAATACTTATGGTAGACAAAAGTGCTGGAGAAACTCAGCGGGTGCAGCAGCATCTATGGAGCGAAGGAAATAGGCAACGTTTCGGGCCGAAACCCTTCTTCAGACCTTATGTTCAGTCGGCTAAATTAGCCAGAATAGGAAACTTAATTTAACAATTTAAGACACTTGCTCTGGGTTTGATTTTTGGAAGCAGTCTTAAACACAATGTAATAGAAGTTTTAAATGTGTTTTACAGATAGTGCTTGATGCAATTGTGAGTCGAAGATTGGTTAGATTTCGTTAATCAAAGGTATTGGGGGAAAAACAGATGTATGGAATTTGGTCATCACCTGATAGAACAGTGGAATTGGTTTGATGGCCTACACGAGCAGCTCCTTTCTTTTATTTCCTGTCTCTGATCTTTCTAAATTTGGGTAAAAAAAGTCAGTTGAACTTTTGAAAAGTAAATCATAATGTTTAGAATCTGAAAATCTGTTATTTAATTAATGAAAGTGATTTGGAGGAACAAATAGACCAAAACAAGCTGTACTTTCCTTTCTTGATTCTGCTAGCATATATAAATAATATAGCTATATCCTATTTTCATAAACCTTAACACTTGTAATCGTCAAATTTTAAAGGTAAGGTTTGTCCTCAGTATGAATATACACGTTCTTGTTTGAAAAATGATTTAAAAAAATTATTTTAACCTTGAGTACAATGCAATTGCGACTATTCCATGGTCACCTGTTGCTGCTCAGGAAATTTGATCAGGCACTTTCTGTTTAGCCTGACGCAGTTTCAGCAGCGGATGATCAGCTTGTAACATGAGATATTATTGCCTTGATAATGGTTATTTTCTAGAGTGTCTGATGTAAATTAGAATTCTCAGATCTAGGAATCAACTATTGTTTGGGATTCTGCATCCATAATTTCCATTTTATTATAGGCTCCATTGGTATACTATTGAAACCATCATTTGACTAACCATGCAAAGCTAGGCAGCTCAGACGTCCTCTGGAGGTTATTTCCAAAGCGTTAAGTACTCTGAGTTAACTCAAACAATTCCTTTTGAGCTCCTTGGCATTTGCTGAATACCCACACAAATGCTTATGTACGTAATCTGCAAAAAATGAATTGACATTGTACCTGCTATGATCCTTTAAATGAAGAAGACACGGTCAATGAGATTTGTTGCAAAACATTTAATAATTTACTTTCTGGCACTACACAATTAAGGATTGTATGATTCATAAAACTTAAAGAAATTTCAACCTTAAAACTCATAAAACTTACAAGTTATTCTCTGCAAAATAAAATGTACAATGTTTAAATGTAAAGCTACAAAAGATGTTGCAGCCCCATTCTGCCAATTTGGCATTAAAATCCTGCAGAATAATAAACTTTGTAGTTCTTCTTCATTAAAATAGTATTCATAGATTTGTTTCTAACTCGGTAAAGACAAAAGATGCATATTTTACAGATGCTTCAAAAGCATTCATAAAAATAAAGTATCAAAGTCCTTTTATATACATGTTAACTTTGAAGTAATTTGTGTTATTAAGATGTGATTTTAGAGAAGTCATCGGTCATTAAAAAAAATTACACAATTTTCTTTTGATGTATTAAATTTATTTTCTGATTATTAAATGAGCATACCAGGCAAAAATGTATATGGCACTGAGTCACATTTGGCAGCATGGATTTATCTGAAAAATTGTGCAAACAAATAGTAAAACCATTATACATGTTAAACTACACCAAACTGCATATGTTAAATATATTTCATTTTCCTTTGTGCTTCCGTCAATAGACTTATGGTTAAGAGGTACCAACTAGTAGAGATAACAGGTCTAAAATAGTTTCATTAAATTCATCTTCATGTTAGTTATTCCATGTGGATAGTCTGAGCTAGACAACTGAATTAAAAAAATACAACTTCATTGAAAAACTCCTGCATTATGACATCTAATGTCCCAAAATACAGCCAATAAGTATGTTTAAAGAGCACTAATTATTCTAAGAGAAGAAATGCAATAGCCAGTTTGAGCATGGTGTGACTCCAGAAAATGTGATAAGATGATCAGTTTTAGGAGGATTTGCAGAGTTGGAACATTAATTGAAACCCCTGGTCATCCTGAAATAGAACATTTTTCATTACCAAAAGTAGTTGAGACCTCAATTTACTGTGGCATGTAAAAATACCATCATTGCCACTGCAGAACCTCCTGGAGAGTGCATTTGTGTGTCAACTGGGATTATGCACTCAAGTCTCTTGATTAGAACTTTTGCCCACGGCCTTCTCACATTTTGGCGGACTGTGATTTAAGAACTTGAATTATAATATTCAAGCCCGATGTCTGACTACCACTCCTAGACATTGTAACTAGAGCTGAATATAAAACATATTTTCCACATTTCCATGTTATCAGCACTGCAAAATATAACATAATATGACAATGACATTTGTTTCTCTTAAAATGTGCTTGTCTTCAGTATGAGCTATCTTTGCAGCTTCTCTTCAATTCAACTGTTGACTGGCTCTAGTTTTCAGATTTAAAATAATGAACATTTGATTTTCACCAATGTATCACAACACATAAGACTGTTGACCATCTCGACTTAGTTGTGCAACATAACTTAAAAGTTTCCTGCCAAGAGGTGGATGATAGTTAATTGAAGAAGAATTGTGGCAGTATTAAATGCAAAAGCCCAATAAATCTGAAAACTATTTTGCTATGACCCTTTAAATAGTTAATCTGCAATCAGAACAAAATTGTAAACACTACAACACATATCACAGTTTGTCATTTTGTAACAGGATAATGAAACGAACAAAAATATTTTGTTGCTGCTGATCTGGATGATATTTGCTGCTTTTCAGATTTTCAACATTTCTACGGATGACATGATTGGGAACATCTGCATATAAACCACATTTATAAATCCAGCATCAAAGCTACTCCTGAATCTCAATAAAACAGTATTGAAATTTAGAATGCTGGTAAAAAATGTGGCAGTCATTGTCTCTAACATAAAAGGTAAATCAGCATTAAAGAAAATGTAAGTCCAACGTCCCTTCTGCTAGTTTGGGAGCCAATGTAGATGAACAGTCTTGGTGACAAATTATCCAACGTGCAGTATCATACCATCTAGTTCAGCAAAAAGGGTGCAGTGTGTATTTTTGAGTTATTTAATCCCGAATGTATGTATTCAGGCCTCAACATTTATTTCTTCTCCCCCATACATCTGCTTCCCATTCCCAGCAGAGTCTTGGTGCTTCCATTTAATTTCAAACTAAACCAATAGCCCATGGCAAGATTCAGCACTGATCCCTCTCCAGCTGGAAAGGAAAGATATGTTATTTGGCAGAATTCGAGCTGCTGCATACGTATGGAAATAATGATCCCACAATCATTATGGTCTTTTAATTGATATTGAAAAGCATTCACTTTTTTATTCCATTAAAGTCTGTGCCTGAGTAGCACTGACAGACAACTTACAAGAACCGTTAGGTGAAAAGGTAACCAAATTCTTGCAAAATATGAAAAGACAAAAACCACAAAACCAGCATTAAGAATAAATTTCAGAGACTATTCCAGATCCCAGATTTGATATTATGGTTTCATACTGTAGTTCAAGTAAATTGCAGTTGTAATGTTATTTTTTTCTACATTGGAAAACAATACAATTTTCTGCATTTAGTTTGATAAAATAGCTGAAATAACAAATAAAGATAATACCAAAGCAGGTAGATTCTATACATAGGAGAACGTGGTTGTGGGGTAGAAAAAACAATAAAGGAGTAAATTCCAATGCACCTATTGCTATTAAGATTATTCATGCTAATGTTTTAAATACATAAACTCTCTTAAGTTTAGAAAAAGTAATTACTGTATTTACAATTCCACTGTGACAAAAGTATTCTTATTCACTGTTTGATTAAGCAGGTGCGTGCCCTCAAAAGGATACTTGGATGAACACATTTAAAAAAATGAATAATTGTTTAGATTCAATTACATTTTAACACATTTTTATAATAATTGTAAGAATTTTGATTAAAGTATATACTCGTTAAAAGCCAAAATCTATCCCTATTTACAATGCGGTACAGAGATAAGCAGATCAGCTTTGGACCAGAAAATAACTTTGATTTTGATAACTCTCTTGCATTCAACGGCACTGGCATAAAACTGCCAATGTACCAAACCAACCTGCAATTCAATAAAGTTCATTAGAGAGAAAGAAATTGCAACTGGAATCCAATTAGGAAAGTTCAGCATTGCATTTAGTTTCTGTTATATCTTGTGCTAAGTACAACGTATCCAGAGGATTTCAATTTACCGCATTTAATACACAGCAGTGTTTGGATCTGAAAATCCAAGCTACAATATATGTGAAGGTAGACACAAAATGCTGGAGTAACTCAGGCTGAAGTCTGATGAAGGGTCTCGACCCGAAACGTCACCCATTCCTTCTCTCCAGAGATGCTGCCCGTCCCACAGAGTTACTCCACCATTTTGTGTCTACCTTCGATTTAAAACCAGCATCTACAGTTCTTTCCTACAATATACGTGATATGTATCAGAAAGTTAGCTTGGTTTACAATATGTGTGCATTGCAATCCTGTAAAATAAAGGATGCATGGGTGGATCCGTGATAAAAATTGAAACAATGGAATGATGGATTCGACTTTCAGAATATGCTGTTTTCAGTGGCATTTTTTAATTATATTCCATATTTGCCATGTGGTTGAATATTTTAATGCTACCTCTAATTAGGATACCAGTTTGTAGTAATATTCACCTATGAAAGCCTGACAAAATTACCTTATTGTGGTTAGAGAATGAATAAATTGACCATTGCCAAGAATGAAGTAACAGTAGGTCTTAACGAGAGTGACTCAAGCCCTGTTTTTGTTTTGGTTGAAGGCTCTCAGTTTCGTGTTATAAATTTCTTGATGACAACTTGATCTTTTAACATAAAACATGACTCTGTGTTGGCTCTTTGTTACAAAAGTCTCAAAATTAATCACACTTACTGCTTACCTCCACAGCCCATTTGCCACCTTATTCAGCATTATTTGGTTAGGATAAATCAAGCACTTCTAAAGCCTTGGGAAAGTAAATGTGTACAACTGGTAAATTATTGGTCCGCAAACTAAATAAACTCTCCTCGGAATGGAAGTGTATTTGTGCATTGTTGCAACCAACGGTAGCATAGTCTTGAAAGTGGCATGTTTTCAGGCTCGTCCAATTCAAGGAATCCCAAGCGATTCAGAATCTCATAAACACCTGCTTTCGCGGCAACCTAGAAAAATAGATATGAAGATAATGATTTAACATCAATATTCTAGGATTCTAAGTTCAGGACCACTGCAACTTTTAATTTGTTGTACAGTAATACTATGGTTTAAATGGAACAACCACTTGTTAGAATTAAAAGTGTTCTGCTGGAGGGAAATAAAACATTGAGCAGCAGGTATACATAAAATGATAGCCCACAAACGAGCCAAACATAGACACAAAATGCTGGAGTAACCCGGCGGATCAGGCAGCATCTCTGGGAAACGTGGATAAGTGACTTTTCTGGTCAGGACCCTACTTCTGACTGATTGCAGCAGGGTGAGAGAAAAAAAGCTGGTAAAGAGGGGCAGGACAACATGGCCAGTCATAGGTGAATGCAGGTGAAAGGTTTATTTTTTGATAGGCCGATTGTTGGACAAAGACCAGAGATGAAAAGACTAAATAGGATAAAGAGTTGCAAATTGTTAAGCTCGGAGATAGAAAAGTTGCGTAAATTGTGTAACCATTCTACGGGATAGAGGGGGAGGGGAGGACAAGACAAAAGATAAATTCAATTGGTCTGACAATATAAAGTAATTGGAAATTAGTTATTTAAAATAAATCCTTGTTTCTGCGCAGTTACTTTGAAACTGATAGTGGAGGCTGAAGCTAATTCTGAAGCCTTAAATCTCACCGATTAGATGACCCGTTAGCTGAAGCAATACTTATATGGCATTCATTTTTTAATGAAACTTAGAGTCATAGAGATGTACAGCATGACAACTGGCCCAACTTGCCCATACTGACCAAGTTGCCTACCTTATTTGCCTGCATTTGACCATGTACCTCTAAACTATTTTCTATCCATGTATCTGTCCAATTATCTTAAAAACATTAACTGTCCCTGCCTCTACCACTTCCTGTGACAGTTTGTCCATCTACCCACCACCCTCTGGGAAAAAGTTGCCCCCCTCACCATAAATCTATGCACTCTCCCTTTATGCAGTCTCCATAAAATTGGAAAAATAACCATGACCATTCATCTTATCCAGCCCCTCATGATTTTGTATACCACAACAAGTTAACCCTCAAACCTCCCTGCCGATCTAGTCTCTTTATAGCTCAAATCATCCAGTCGTGGTATCATCATTGTGCTTCTTCTCTGCACAATTTCTTGCTTAATGACATCTTTCCAAAACAAAGTGACCAGAACGGCACACCATACTCCACGTGTGGTCTTGCCAACCACATGTGCAGTTGTAACATGATGTCTCAACTCTTGTACTCAATGCCCTAACCAATAAAGGCGGTCTCTCTATCTTCGTTGCCATTTTCAGGGATCCATGTATCTGTACCCCGACGGGTCTCTACAGCATTCTCCAGGGTTCTGCCGTTACTGTATTTTTGCACCATTATCACTTTAATAATGTCATTCCTATAGCAGGGTGACCAGAACCATACAGTACTTTGGGTACTCAGTCATCCAAATACATCCTGCCCTGCTTTAGCTTCGTAAAATGCAAATCACACACTTGTTCGGGTTGATAATTACCCAATTGCTTTTAATATACTTGTAGAAGCTCTTGGAATTCCTCTTTACATTATCTATCAAAGTACCTCATTCTTTTTTTTTTACCCTCCTTAATCAACCAGAGAGGCATTAAAGTAATTGAACCTTTGAGACTATCAAAAAAATTTTTTTTTATTATCACAGCAATGCAAAAAGGTACATAGAAAACAAGGAATATAATATGAATGTTTCAATGTAAATCATGTTTTCCAAGCTTATTAATACTTTCACTGCTTATGGTAGCAGCATATGGATTCACCCTGCCTGTTAAAAAATATTAAAAATTAATAAAATGTTAAATCCCCCCCCCCCTGCCTGAAGGGTACCATCTCAAAACATTGCTTAACCATTTTCTAAACGGAGAGAGATTGAAAATGAGTAGGAACTGAGATGCTGGTTTAAACCAGCAATAGGCACAGAAGCTGGAGTAATTCAGCAGGTCAGGCAGCATCCTTGGAGAAAAGGATGTCTGAAGAAGGGTATCGACCCAAAATGTCACCTATTCCTTTTCTCCAGAGATGCTGCGTGACGCACTGAGTTACTCCAGCATCTTGTGTCTATCTTTAGATATATCACTCTTGGTCTCCTTATCCAAGTCATGAATATAGATTGTGACCAACTGAGACCCCAGCAGCAATCCTGACAGCATTTCACGAGCAACTCCAACCTTGTATAATTGTACTGGTGAATGGTGGCAGACAAATACATGCCATCTGGCCAGTAGCAAGGAAGACAATAATCCTTGCACCATTGCCTCCTGGACAAGATGTAAGAAAAGATTGGTATGAGCTCAAGAGTTACTTGCCAAGAAGGCTAAGCTGGAGCAGCAGGAGGAAATGGTCTTAATGTTCCCCTACACTGTAATCTGGCTGCTGTCCTTGGCTCTGGAATCTCCGAGCTACTGGCAAATGCTTAGGATCAGCTGTTCTCTCAGTGTTTTAGTGAAATGTAAATTTTAGAAGTAATTTTGTGCTCAAAAATAGAAATTGCACAGGGCAGAAACTGCATTTGATTGTTTAAAGATGAACAAAGAACATTTTGTTCAGAATAATAGATGGAAATAGTAATTGTATGAATATTATAATGGTTCATTTAACAGTTAGAGTGCAAGAGAGTTTTTTTTTAATTGTTCTCCCATGTAAATCATTCCCAGAAGCTGCCTGGCCTCTTCTGGCCATTTATATTAGTGACTCCAGTGACAGGGTTTCACCTGCTATCAAGGCCATTCAGGGGTGAGCCATTCTCTTGCGCAGAAAAGCTTGCAAGGTGCAGATCTTCTGAACAGCTGGTGGCCATATTTCCTTAGACTCTGGGGATAGCTGAAAGAAATTGTGCACTCCCAACTATGAGCTTATCCAGTTATCAGAGGGCCTACTCCAATGGATTTTAAATTCAATTTCAAAATAAGAACCATGCATCTGTATTAGCAATGAAGAAAAAGCTGGCTAGAGTAGATTGCAACAAATATATCAGAAAGGCAGCAGTTAAGCAACACCTTATGTTTAAGGACATATATAGTGATTATTTTACAAGAATATGTTCTGTTAAAAACAAATATTTGGCAATCTAAGAAATGGCATCAAATTGAATGAAAAGGCACACAATCTTGCAAAGATTACCATGAGGTCAGATGATTGGGTAAACTTTAGAAAGAAGCAAAGGAGGACCAAAGTAAAATTTAACCTATAAATTGGATGTGATCGATTTATGGTGCACAATATGAGTGATGCATTTTACCGTCATGCCAAATTAGGAATCATTGAAAAGAATTGCATAATTGGAACATCCTCACCTCAGGAAATTGTTATCCCCCCCCCCCCACCCCCATACTTTTAGAACCCAGTTTGCCTGTTCACAGAAACATTCAGATCCTACCCACAGGCAAGTGGGTCAACAAAGTTACAGTGAACTCTCCATTGGAATCCATTATCAAGAAAGTATAAAGGACAGAGGCCATTGAGAACCACAAATATCTAGTCGGATGGGTGTCTGCATTTGGGGAAAAACTTGCATTTGGTGGAAACCTAAAATAAAAACACTAAATGCTGGAAATACTCATCAGATTAGTTGCATATGTGGGAAAATAAACTGAGTTAATGTTTTAAGTGTTCTGTTTCATAGTGTTTATTTTCCAATGTGGGATTCTAGAGCTCAAAATGTTATTTCTCTTCAGTCAAATGTGGCCTGACTTGTTGAGCGTATCCAGCATTTTCTGTTTTTATTTGGTGTCGAAGTCAAATTCACATTCTTAGTAATGTTGCCAGGATTCTTGCCGAAAGTCTCTCTTGAGGGATGCCACATTTGCTCTCTGCTGCATTAGAGAATTAAATAAAACTGAACAACAAAAGTTAAAAATCTTTGTCTATTGGTGTGATTCTATGGGTGACTTCTGGAAATCAGAGATTTGAAGGAAAGTGTTACTAGTGTGGGAAACTTTAACTCAAACACTCTCTGTTTCTAAGTAGTATTGTTACACGATGGGGCACATAGCATTGTTTTTGGAACTGGCGCTAATCTAATTTTGTTTTGAGTTAAAAAAACATTCAAGAGGTATTTTACAATACCATTAAAGGTGGCCCAGTGGTAGAGTTGCTACATACAGTGCCAGAGACCTGGGTTTGATCCTGTCTACAGGTGCTATGTGTACAGAGTTTGTACGTTCTCCCTGTCACCTGTGTGAGTTATCGGCGGGATCTCCAGTTTCCTCCCACACTCCAAAGCCGTACAGGTTTGGAGGTTAATTGGCTTGTGCAGGGATCGCTGATAGACGTGCTTGGTGGGCCGAAGGGCCTGTTTCCGCACTGTATCTTTTTAGAACTGCTAATACTGTTAACACTGGAAAAACAATGCAGATGGATTTCTAGGCAGATCTATTTAAAGAGTATCATTGTCACTTCAGACCAAGCCAATTATAGCAATGTGGTCACCAGGTCATTTTTGCCAAGCTTATTGGAATGTCACTGAACAATTTTATATTTTAGTTTCAGGCACCATATCTAGCGTTGAGGATTGAGAGTCATGGGGATAGGGTTTCAGGTAACCTGATAATATCCATCTGTCAGCATTATTCAGACTCCAGGCACTGAATGAGCAGAAATATAGTGATTGGATTGCCTCCTATCATCCATTGGAAACTGTTTCTATTTCTGTACATACTTGCAAGGTAAGCTCGTGCCTAGAATTATGGACACTATAACTTATTCCAGCTCTCAGAACAAAATCTATGTTGCAGATTTTTTATTGTGATAAAAAAATAAAATTTATATATTGATATATAAATTCAAAAATAGTTAATTCATGTATTATCTCTGCTTTTCTGCTCATACTTTATCTTTGGAATATTGTCATGAGGCAGACAAGTTAAACAATCTGACATCTTTTGCACATCAGCCAACCTTACTGAACTAGTTACTGAATCTCAGTAAGAAGCACCAGCATTGGCTTAAAGCCCAATACCAATCAGTTCAGGTCCACTGCCATAATAATTTTCCATAATTTGCATTCCTAGCATTGTCCTTTGCCTGCAACAACTGTCTGTGTAGAATCCAACTAAGTGCCATAAAAAAATTCTGACTTTCAAAATTAATGTAACTTGCCATCAATGATGGAAAATCACATGGGACATGCACGATGGGTTCATAAAGGTACTCTTGTTTTTCCAGCAGTTTTTGTTTAAATGGAAATTCAGTAATGGGCAGAATTATGCACTCCTGGTGTATAATTCTTAATCATGGTGGTGGTAGAATGTGTGTGTGCCTAAATACTGATATAAATACTAGTCATTGACAAAAGTGTTAAGCAGCATAAGGTTCCATGTTGAAGGACAGTGGAATTATATGTTGGGATTAACAGAACATTGAAGACTTAAAGGCAAATGGAATTCCCAATTTTATCATAGGATTTAATGTGACAAATTAATAATGAGCCTATATAACTTGAGATTCCAGTGAGTCTATACTTCTGAAAGGATTGAGGTAATTGATTAAGGGTCTGACACACATTCATTACTGCCTGGTTTAAAAAAATATAATAAATAAAAAGTAGATTTATTCTTTTTAAAAACAAAGATTGCAGCTGACATAATAAAATTAATTGAGACAAAGTAGACAAATGCATACTGTTTTAAACGGTTGAGAAATCTAGATGGGTGTCCATTGGAGAGGGAATCAAATAGACGCAAGAGATTTAGAAGTAGAGAGAGAGAAATCTTGCACCAGGTTCTGAAATTCTGTCAGGTTTAGCGATTGAAGTAGACAGTGTTAATATTTAAGAATAAATTGAAAAAGAGTGAAATAAGCAGATATTGGAATTAGAGGCCAGTATTCATTGCTTATTTCTACGCAGGTTGAGATGAACCACCTTTAGGGAATACTGGAGTCTTTTGATGAAGGATTCCCCAAATATTTCATGCGGAATCCAGACCCTATGACAGTGAAGGAAGTGCAATATATTTCCAAATCGGATGATGAACAGGCATCACCTGAAGGGGAACAGGCAAGCAATGGTGTTTGATGATACAATACTCTAAAAGGGTGTACTCCTTTGGAGTATATTATCCTAGATCCATTAACAGGTTTCACCAGGGTTTCTTGGCACCATACTTGCTGCATTGATATCATGGGTAGTCATTTTCACATCAGCGCTGTAATTTAGCTTTTTTATTCATCTTTGGAGCAAACTGTAATGAAGTCTTGAGAAGAGAGGTACTGGTAAGACATAAACTGCTATTGATATGTTATTGGAGAGATTGCGCCAGTTGATGGCACTATGAAAATATCTTCCTTAATTTTGATTGTGACCGAGTAGATTGGGTGGTAATGAGCTGGATTGGATTTGTAATGAACAGGAAGTACTTAGACAGTTTTCAATATAGTTGGGTAAATGTCAGTATTGTAACAGTACTGGAGCAACTTGGATAAAGGCCTGACTGGTGATAGATCACGTCTTTGGTGATAGATCACAAGCCTTCCATTGCCAAGATGGTGTGTGGTCCCTTAGCCTTTGCTGTATGCTGAGCTCTCAGCTATTTCTTGATATTATGTTAAGTAAATCAATTGGATAAAGTCCGACTTCTCCGATGGACTGGATATTAGGTAACAGCAAGTGGGATGAATGCACTGAACACATCTGACTGAATGGGGGTGCAGATGTTTCAGTCTTGGTTCCAGCAGCAAATTAATGACTCTGCTGCACACTTTGTCCTGATCATGTTCAAAATCTTTATCATATGAAGTAGGTTACCACATTTAATCGAAAGCTTCAATCGTTAAATTTACGTTTGGGACAATCATCACTTTAACAACAAAATAAAACAAAGTTAGCACCGGCGACAACCTATGTCACCTGGCAACAACCTATGACAGCACTTAAGTCAGGAAAAGTTAAGCTACACTCATTGGCGTCAAACCTACTGTTGCCGACTGTCCTCGAAAATGTTTCAACATGTTGAAAATCCAGCGGCGATCAGAAAGATGCTATGATTCTTTTGGCGACTGAGGAGACTACTCACGACCATACAGGCAACGCCCTGGCAACCATGTGGCGACAGCCTAGTCGCCTAAAAAAATAGCCTAGATGGGACAGGCACATTAGGCATGAAAATCTAAGCTTCAGGTCCAGTGTAATAAATATGTCTCTGAAAACTCAGATATGTCATTGTGCATATAAGGTGAATATTGAAAATCCATGGCATTATTTTAAAGAGTATGAGTTATCCCTGATGTCCAAATCAATATTTATCTCTCAGTCAACATCATTATCCCTTGGAAAACATTGATTATGAGAACTTGCTGTGTACAAATTTGTTGTCATTACCCACATTACAATTCAGAAAATGGTTTGAAATATGAAAGGGACTATATGAGACATTGTTGCTAATTTGCCAACAGCAATTTTGTTTTTATCATTGATGTGGGGTAAATATTCGTCAAGTTGCCAAGAGAATTCCTCTGGCTTTATTCAATTGTTACTGTGGAACATAGATTGTGATAATTATTTTGATGATTGGGATAAAGCATACTAATGCTAAAGACTACATTTTTACTACTTTTAGCACGAGCGTCAGTATGAAGCACTTTCACGGCAATTATCCAATAGTGATATGTAAAGTAGATCTAAATCTAATGCATTATGTTATGCAACAACAACCTCAAAATATCCTTCAACACAGTTATGTACTCATTTTTCTATTGGATCTCTGATGGAGGAAGCCAATTTGTGTATGTTTTGTATTCAGAGATCATACCAGCTAAGAAAAGCTCCATACAGGCCAGATTTGTTTTTCTGGCAACAAGATACTTTTTTTGTACCATTAGTTTGGATCAAATATATAATATTATTATTTCAAAACTGATTTTCAATGCCTTGCTTGTTTATAAATTACCACCAGCTGTCATAGAAAAATGTAACCAGTAGTCACATTTTCTTACCGAAAATAACTAAGACAGTGCCTCTAACTGTTTACCAATTGTTGCCAAATTCAAATAGTAAACTGGCAGAAAATGACTATTGCAAATTCTAGTTTAAACACAACTCTTAACAAGACAGCTCTGTGACTTATCAAATGCCTTTTGGTCTAGATACTACAAAGGGATAACTACAAAAGGATAACCTTGACCATTTCAGAAAGATGGACAAGATGCTTGAGAATGCTACTCTTAAAATCTCTCCACACATATTGCAGCAGCATTACCTTTAACTTTCTGTTACCACCAGATAATTGTAGAAGAGAAAAATACCTATCTAATATGTGAAAGAGTTAAATTGCTATAATGTAAAACAGGCCACCTGACACTAGTGTCCAAAAAGCCAAATGGTATTGATGTTCCCAATTAAGATAATTATGATATTAATTTTATTCTACAACCAGAGTGACCAAATGCTTAGTTTAAAAACTGTTAATACTGGGATCCATTACTTCAAATGTAATTAATTGTAAAAAAAATGGCGCAAAATTACAAAAGAAAAACAGAGGGAAGCAAGAATAGTTTCATTATATTAATTATAGGTCTCAGATGATACTGATTCCAATGAACCCTTTAAGTAAATTTAGTACATTCATTAGTAATGATTGTGACTGAACTTGGCAGATGTCGCTTTTATATGCCATTCGGTAGATCAAACAAGCCAATACAAATTATCAGGGCTACTGGAGATGCAGAAAATGGATGTTTCCCACAGTACTTTGATGTGTGCTCATCATATGCTGTGCAGATAATGGGATTGGAGCAGTTAAAACACCCTGCATGCCAGGAACTCCTTCATAATCCTTTTGCACTTTGTTTCATTTTGTAACATGTTGTCTAAAGTCAGGATTGAAATTTCTGAGCATATCTTACACAGTTACTTTACTGGTTATTGAAGTAATGTTAACATGCTTGATATATTGGACTGAATTTGCTAATGAATGTACTGTTCCCTTAAAAGGTTCATTGGAGTCAGTATCACCTGAGACCTATAATTAATATACTGAAAGTATTCTTGCTTCCCATGATAATTGTTTTTGCAATTTAACACCATTTTTGCCTTGAATTAAATTTGAGGTAATGGATATCAGTAAACCGCTCACTTTAACAATACTAAATTCATTTTAAAATAGTTAAGAGATAAAGAGTGAGTAGGATATGGAATCGAATACATTTGACACATATATAAATTGTAACTGGGTGAAATAGAACTGAATTGGAAACGGTAATGACCCCATAGATTTTGGGTAATAAATACAGCGGGGCTAACTTTATACCAACTACGCCGGAAGCGTTATGGATGTCGTACCCCACAGACGAGTGGGCCACTCACTACGGTGTTGAAATTTTAGACACCGTAAATTTATTTGATTTATATATATTTTTTTTAATCACAATATGTCACATCTGTGTGTTTTTTCTTCAAGGACAATCGCGCAGGAGAACTACCAAGGAAGTCTATAATAGAAATACTCCCAAAATAACCAGAGTCCGGAGGTATGAACGCACCACAATAATTAAGGTCATTAAAACTGGTAAAAATGCATGACGACAATCAAAAGAAAATAGGAGGAATCACATTATGTAGTTGGAATATAAGGGGGATTAATGAACCTATTAAAAGGGGCAAGATACTAGCTCAGTTGAAATCATACAACACGGACATTGCGTTTCTACAGGAAACACATCTTAAACAGCAAGATCAGACAAGACTGAGGGCGAACTGGATAGGCCAAACATTTCACTCTTCATTTACCTCCAAATCTAGAGGTACTGCAATTATTATTCGTAAAGGAATTCCATTTAAATCAAAGAACACTATTTTAGATAAGGAAGGGAGATATCTTATAGTAGCAGGGGAGATCAATAATATGCCAATTACGCTGGTAAACATATATGCGCCCAACTTTGATAACCCTCAATTTTTTAATAAAATTCTGAATATAATTGCAGAATCTAATTATCAAAATGTTATAATCGGAGGAGATTTTAATTGTGTTTTAGATCCTTATTTAGATAAATCGATGCAAAAACAAAAAGGTCAGACGAAATCTAAAACCAGTGAACTCTTACACACATATATGGAAAACACAAATATAACAGATGTATGGAGGATTGCAAACCCAACGGGAAGGGATTACTCGTTTTATTCAATGGTGCATAAAACATATTCACGGATAGACTATTTTCTTGTGGATACAAAATTAATTTCGCAATCTCTGAATCCTAAATATCATATTAATGCGATCTCAGATCATTCTCCGTTAACTTTTGTTCTAAAACTAGAAGGAATGTCTATGAATAAACCGTTCTGGAGGTTTAACTCACAAATTTTAAAAGACCCTCAAGGGAGTATCTACCTAAAAAAACAGATGGATCTATTTTTTGAGTTAAATGATACACCAGAGATATCCCCCACGTTATTATGGGAATCCTTCAAAGCATTTATAAGAGGAGTCATTATTTCATTTCAAGCTTATCAAAATAAAAAGAATAAGAATGAACAAAGACACTTAGAAGATCAAATAAAACAGTTAGATATAGATAATGCTAAAGACCCAACTATGGATAAACATAATAAAATACTACTACTGAAATTTCAGTTAAATAAATTACTGTCAGAGAAAGTTATAACATTATTTCAAATCACAAAACAAGAACACTTCGAATTCGGGGACAAACCCCACAAACTTCTAGCACGACAACTTAAAAAACGGGAAAAAGAGAATGCAATATTAAAGATTAAATCAGATAGAGGGGAAGTATTAACACTACCCAAGGATATTAATAAAAGATTTGCTCAATTTTACCAGAATCTATACACATCTAAAACGTCAATAGACAATAATAAAATCTCAGAATTTTTAGATAATTGTAATCTACCACAATTAGAACGCAGGGAACAAGAGGAACTGGGAGCACAAATTACTTCTAAGGAGATAGAAGACACAATAAAAACACTAAAAAATGGAAAAACACCAGGACCAGACGGATTCAGTAATGAATTTTATAAATCTTTTTATGATATAGTTACTCCACGATTACAAAAAATGTATACATATGCTTATAAAGAGCAAAACCTACCTGAAACACTAGCGGAATCAACGATCATATTAATACTTAAAAAAGATAAAAATATAGAAGAACCAGGATCATATAGAGCTATTGCTTTGTTAAATACGGATCAGAAAATAATAGCAAAAACATTAGCCAACAGATTAAGCAAGTATGTTAGTAGACTAATACATGAGGATCAAACAGGATTTATACCTAAGAGACACTCATTTAATAATTTGAGACGTTTGCTTAACATAATGCATTCACATAAATCTGATGACCAAGAGTTAGCTATCATCTCACTGGACGCAGAAAAAGCGTTTGATCAAGTAGAATGGGACTATATGATCAAAGTATTGCAAAAATTCCAATTGGGAGAAAACTTTATTGCATGGATAAAACTACTATATAACAAACCTACGGCTAGAATACTAACTAATAATATATTATCTTCAAAATTCGAATTATCTAGGGGCAACAGACAAGGATGTTCACTATCACCGCTGTTATTTGCTTTGGTAATTGAACCCCTTGCTGAAAAAATAAGAACACACTCGAATATTCACGGTTATAACACAAAATATTCAAACAACAAACTATCCCTATATGCTGATGATGTACTACTGTACATCACAAAACCACAAATTAGTATACCAAATATATTAAACTTAATTGAGGACTTTGGATCCTTTTCAGGATATAGAATAAATTGGAACAAAAGTGAAATTATGTCGATTAAACCAAAAGACTCAACACATCTCAGGAAATTCCCTTTTAAAATAGCTATGGAAAAATTCAAATATTTAGGAATTGAGATTACTAGAAATTACCATGATATGTTTAAAGCTAATTATAATCCCCTACTTAAGAAATTAAATAATCTGATTAAATTTTGGAAAACACTTCCGATGTCCTTAATAGGTAGGATAAATGCTATAAAAATGATTTTCTTGCCACAAATCCTTTACCTATTTCAATCAATACCTATATATCTCCCAAAAAAGTTTTTCAAAAAACTGGACTCAGACATTACAAATTTTATATGGGATTACAAATCCCACAGAATACAAAGAACACACCTTAACAAACGAAAAGAGTTGGGGGGTCTAGCGCTCCCTAACTTTATGTATTATAACTGGGCAGTAAATATTAAAAATATGATTCACCTGCTGGACAATTCTGCCCAGCAGGTGGACTGGATTATAATGGAAAAAGGGGATTGCTCCCCGAATAATATAGGAGCGATTATTCTCTCTCCAATAAATTTGAATAATAAAAATTATAATAAAAATCCAATTATATATAGCACTATTAGAACATGGAAGCAAATAAAACAGAATCTAAAATTAAGAAACCTATCTCTCTTAATACCAATAGTCAATAACCCATCGTTTAAACCTTCAATCATAGATAAAGCATTTATACAATGGGAAAGAATGGGAATTAAAACGCTCGAAGATCTGTATGAATTAGAAAAATTACTATCATTCCAACAACTACAACTGAAATATAATTTGAAAAATAATCAATATTTTAAATATCTACAAATCTGTGACTATTTGAAAACACACACAAAAGATTATTATAATATGCCTTCCGACTTACTAGATGAAGCAATGAAGACAAAGGCGGAAACAGTTAATTTAATATCATACTTATATAATATCATCTTAAATATAGAAATACCCACAACAGATGGAATTAGAAGAGATTGGGAACAAGATCTAGGTATAAAAATTTCAAAAGAGAGTTGGGATAATCATTTATTACAGGTGCATAAATGCTCGATCAACGTACGACATACGCTTATCCAATTTAAAACATTACATAGATTATATTATTCAAAAACCAAACTAAATAAAATCTTTCCTAACGTCTCACCAATCTGTGATAAATGTATATGTCAAGAAGCTACCATAGCACATTCTTTTGTTTTTTGTACAAAAATCCAAAAATTCTGGTTTGAAATATTTGATATTTTTTCAAAATTAATCAAAATAAAACTGGTACCAAAACCAGAATGGATTATTTTTGGAATATCGGAAGGTATTCCTGAATTAAACGTGTATCAGAAGAATTTACTCAATTATGGGCTAATAATGGGAAAAAAGCTTATACTTAAATTCTGGAAAAATGCGCCCACACCAACAATAAAAATGTGGACATCAAATATGTTGGAAACATTACATCTGGAAGAGATGAGATTCCTCCTAGTAGGCAAAGTAGATCAATTTCAAAAGACGTGGTCTACGTTTTTGGACCTATTACAAGCATGAGGTGCAATAGTAATTTAGAAAAACAAATAAATAAATAAAAGGTATCTGGACCTGGTAATGGGAGGTAAAATAAAAACAGACTTGGTTGGTAGTTCCTTCTCTATGAAGTATGGTATAAGAATTATAATAGAGCGATTGTTCCTTCTTTCTTTCTCTTTTTTTTTCTAGGGTCTATTTTCTAACTTTACTTCCTTCTCTAACTTCTTTTCTAAGGGGCTTTCTTTTCCCAACACTCTTTTGCACTTCACAACCTTTGTGCACTTTCTTCACTTTTCTTACTTCTTTCTTTTTCTTTCTTAAAGTTTAAAAAAGTGAAGCGGTACAAAAAATGTATTAATATATACGTGTTGTACATTACTGTAATCTACCGTACTTCTAAAAAAAAAAAAAAAAAAAAAAAAAAAAAAAAAAAAAAAAAAAAAAAAAAAAAAAAAAAATGGATGTTTCCCACAGTACTTTGATGTGTGCTCATCATATGCTGTGCAGATAATGGGATTGGAGCAGTTAAAACACCCTGCATGCCAGGAACTCCTTCATAATCCTTTTGCACTTTGTTTCATTTTGTAACATGTTGTCTAAAGTCAGGATTGAAATTTCTGAGCATATCTTACACAGTTACTTTACTGGTTATTGAAGTAATGTTAACATGCTTGATATATTGGACTGAATTTGCTAATGAATGTACTGTTCCCTTAAAAGGTTCATTGGAGTCAGTATCACCTGAGACCTATAATTAATATACTGAAAGTATTCTTGCTTCCCATGATAATTGTTTTTGCAATTTAACACCATTTTTGCCTTGAATTAAATTTGAGGTAATGGATATCAGTATTAAGGTTTTAAAAACAATAAGCATTCGGTCACTGATTGTAGAAGACAATTAATATCACAACTATCTTAATTGGGAACAACAATACCATTTAGCATCTTGGACATCAGTGTCAGGTGGCCTGTTCTATATAATAGCAAAGTAATTATTTTACATATTAGATAAGTATTTTTTTCTTGCCTGGAGGTAATGGAAAGTTAAAAGTAATGCTAGTGTAATATGTGTGGAGAGATTTTTAGAATTGCACTCTCAAGCATCTTGTCCATCTTTCTGAAATGGACAAAGATATCCACCTGTATTGAGCTATGAAATATTTAGACAATAGGAATTTGATCAATCGTGGAGATGTCTTGTTAAGAGTTTTGTTTAAACAATAATTGGCAGGTTTTGCTAGTTTACTACTGATTTGAATTTGGTATCAATTGTTTAACATCTACTTCATCTGATTTATGCTTTCCTACAACATTTTTCCAAAAGATGCCAAATAATTGCATCAATAAAACCAAGTTGTACTTTTAAATGCATTTAAATATAAATTTAAAGCATACCATATTTTGAAATAGTTTAAGTATATCAATCAAAACGAATAAACATAGGTTATCTTTTACGTAATAAACTGGCTCATGTACCTCCATTTAAAAATGTTTCACGAAACTGAATAATACTTGGACACTTTAATGATGTTAAAGTTAAACATGCTTTAAAATATACAGCAGATTGGCAGCATCTGTGGAGGGAGAAACAGGATTAATGTTTTAGATAGATGAGATAAAGATCTCGATAATGCTAATGATTCTGTTCTAACAAAAGGTCATTCATCTAAAATGTTAGCTCTGTCCCTCCACAGATCAGGCCTGAACCACTTCCAGCCTTTTCTGGTTTTATTTCATAATTTCTGGCATTTGCAGTTTCTTTTGTATTCTTTGTTGATAATGCCAATGAGAAATAATTTCAAAATGTTTATAACCACAAGCGATTATTTGTAGGGTGTAACAGGAGAACGGGATATGAAAACAATTAATTGATTGTACAAAAGGAAATTGTCTCACTGACAAAGGAAATATCCATCTCAAAAAATGAAATTCCTTCGTAGTGCTAATAAATGTAAATCACAATAATCCCATATTATTAATGCAATCAGAAAAAAAAGCAAGGAATCCTACACTGTATGTGGTTGAATAATCAACCATTTGAATTATTGCTATTGGAATGATTCAGACGTGTATGTGTTCCATCCTACTAGGGCAGCTGGGGAATTTAATTTAAGTTAATTAATAAAATGAATAAAACCACCCCCTCCTGGCCAATTCGTCCCTTCCCACCCAAACCACCCCCTCTCCTGGCACTTTCCCTTGCAACCACAGGAAATGCTACACTTGTCGCTTTACATCCCCCCTTGACTCCATTCAAGGACCTCCTCCAACCTCATCTATTGCATCCGCTGCTCTAGGTGTCAGCTACTCTACATCGGTGAGACCAAGCGTAGGCTTGGCGATCGCTTCGCCCAACACCTCCGCTCGGTTCGCAATAACCAACCTGATCTCCCGGTGGCTCAGCACTTCAACTCCCCCTCCCATTCCGAATCCGACCTTTCTGTCCTGGGCCTCCTCCATGGCCAGAGTGAGGCCCACCGTAAATTGGAGGAGCAGCACCTCATATTTCGCTTGGGCAGTTTAGAGATTAGAGATTAGAGATTCCTTTATTTGTCATTCAGACCTTTCGGTCTGAACGAAATTTCGTTGCCTGCAGTCATACATATAATAATAAATGACAAAACACACAATAAACACAAATTAACATCCACCACAGTGAGTTCACCAGGCACCTCCTCACTGTGATGGAGGCAAAAGTCTTAAAGTCTCTGTCTCTTCCCGCTTTGTTCTCCCTCTGCGCTGAGGCGATCCAGGCTTCTGATGCTGTGGCCCCGCCGGGTGATGGTAAGTCAATCCCGCGGCTGAATCCGAGCTCCGTGACGGGCCGGCTCAAACTCCGCGGCCCGGGGTGGTCGAAGCTGCCGAAGCTGCCGCCCTCCAGTCCAGCGGACGCAGCTGTAGTTGCGGGAGCCCCAGAAAAACAGGTCACCAACCTGTGACCTGCGCGCTCCCGACGATGTCGTCCACTGGGCCCGCGGCCGAGCCTCCCGATTCAGGTCGCCACCAGTGTCCTCGGTCGCCACCGCCAGAACGCCACCGCAGCCCCGAAGTTGGCCAGCCTCGCGCTGGTAAGCCCTGGCTCTGCCTCCGGAGCATCGTGGTCGGTTGGAGTTGGAGGCCGGCAGCTCGCAGTTGGAGTTGGAGGCCGGCAGCTCCGCCATTTTGGCCTCAGCGCAGACGGAGGCAGAGAAGGGGGATACGACAAGAAAAAGTCGCATTCCCCCGAAGGAAGAGACAAAAGTCATGTTTCACCCCCCCACCCCACAACCCCACACATACACAACCCAATAAACTAAAATTTAACTAAAACAGGACAAAAGAAAACAACAAAAAAAGTAAAAACAGACAGACTGCAGGCGAGCCGCTGCTGTACGACGGCGCCGCCACTTACTCCCCAGCAGTATAAACATTGACTTCTCCAATTTCAGGTAGTCCCGGCATTCTCATCCCCTTACCAGCTCTCCCTAAGCCCACTGTCTCTGCCTCTTCCTTTCTTCTTCCCGCCCCCCCCCCCCCACCCTCACATAAGTCTGAAGAAGGGGCTCGACCCGAAACATTGCCTATTTCATTCACTCCATTGATGCTGCCTCACCCGTTGAGTTTCTCCAGCATTTTTGTCTACCTTGAATAAAACAACTAGTATCAGTCAGGATTACCTTGAAACTGTGTGTAGTTGTAAAATCTCAACTCATTTAACTGATGCTTTTTAGGGAAGAGATCCAGCATCCACATCTGGGCCTATGTATTAAACCAAGCCCACAGCAATGTGGTTGACTTTAAATTTTCCTCCCAAACATCCTAGTGGTTGTAATAAATGATGAAGAAAAAACGAAGAATTAAATGAGATGCATCATTCTGTACCCACCCTAGCACTGAATTTAAAACAACCCTGTAAAAGTCTTCTTCATTAACATCTGAGGAATAGTTAGAAAATTAGGAGAGCTGTCCCACAAGCTAATCAGGCAACATTGCAACATTATATTAGGCTTGAGGGCCTGTCCCACTTTCACGACCTAATTCACGACTTTTTTTACTCGTGGACATTTTTCATCAGACTAAAAAAAACGCCCCGACCTACTCGATGCCACGAGTATCTACGACTAGCATCACGACCTACCTACGACCTCGTGACGACCATGCTGCGAGCATGAGTCTAGGGAAAACTCGGCAGAGGTCGTGAATTAGGTCGTGAAAGTGGGACAGGCCCTTTAGGTTTATTATAGTCATGTGTTCCAGGTTACGGTGAAAAGCTTTGTTTTGCGTGCTAGAGAAACAGATCAGATGTACCATATATAGAGTAGGGTCTATACCAGATATAGATACAATCAAGTGAAAAACAAGTAATTTCAAATAAATGTGGGTGGGGGGTAGTATTCCTAGGACCAAGGGTCACAGGTTCAGGATATTGGGAAAGACATTTAGGATTGCAATAAGATATTCTTCACAGCGATTGATGAACATGAGATTCTACCACAGCAGGTTTTGAAGACCAAGTCCTTAAAAATATTTAAGAAAGAGAGAGGGTTTAGGTTTATTATTGTTACATGTATCGAGTGAACAGTTGGTATTCACCCTCGGTGAAAACATTTGTTTTGCATGAAATCCAAACAGATCAGATATATCGTACATAGATACAATCAGTTCAAACTTGGCAACAAGAGATATAGTAAAAAGGGGAGAAACAGAGTATACAGAATATAGTTCTCAAGCATGCAAAATAGCGGAGTCAGAGGATATGGGGAGAAGGCAGGAACGGGGTACTGATTGGGGATGATCAGCCATGATCACATTGAATGGCGGTGCTGGCTCGAAGGGCCAAATGGCCCACTCCTGCACCTATTGTCTATTGTAGCGCATCAGTTCCTTGAAGAAAGTCCAATGCCCTTAATGGGGTTGGGGTGAATTGAACAGCACCTAACTTATGGAAGGACCATTCAGAAGCCTGATAATCAAGGGGAAGAAACTGTTCCAGAGTCTGGTGATGTGCACTTTCAAGCTTCTGTACCTTCTGCTTGATGGGAGCCGGGAGAAGGAGGAGGAATGACTGAAGTGGGACAAGACTTTGTTTATGTTGACTGCTTATCTGAGGCAGTGTGAAGTGTAGATGGAGTCAATGGTGGGAAGTCTGGTCTGTGTGATGGACTGGCTACATCTACAAATCTCTGGAATTATGTGCGGTTTTGGGCAGAGCTGTTCCCAAGCCAAGCTTTGATGCAACCCAACAGTATACTTGCCTTGGTACATCTACAGGAATTTATAAGAGTCACAGGAGATGAACCTAATGTCCCCAGTCTCCTCTGGATGTAGAAGCATTGGTGTGATATCTTGGCTGTTGCATTAATGTAATTGGTTCACGACATATCATTGGTAATATTAACGCCAATGAACTGGAAGCTCTCAACCATTTCCACATCTGCACCATCGATGCTGATGGGGCATGTAACCCACCATCATTTCTCAATGGTCGTACATAGATTTCTCGTACCATTTGGAATCATTTGACTTGAATGCTGAAGACTTTGACATCACCTGGGAGTGGACCTTGCAGTTCATTCATGGTTTCTGGTTGGAGAATATGTATAGTCATTCAGTCCACCGACTGTCATCTGCTTCCTCCAACTAGCACCTTACGACTTTCTGTACTTGATCCTCTGGCATCAGTTTCTGCTTGAAAGTAGCGAGTAGAAGCACAGCCAGGTGAACAGATTTACCAAAGTGCAGTCTGGAAATGGAGAGGTATGCATTTTTGACAGTTGTCTAGCAGTGGCTTAAGGTGTTTAGGTTTCTGGTCGGGCAGGTGACTTGCTGATTGTATTTTGGCACACACTCTTTAGGTTGGCCCAGTTGAAGTCCACAGCAATTATGAACAAGGCCTCAGGGTACTTTGTTTCAAGGCTATTGGTGGCCATGTGTAGTTCCTCAAGTGGAAGCATAGCATTGGCCTGGGATGGCATGTAGACTGCAATCAGGATAGCCAAAATGAATACCAGCGACAGGTAGTAGGGATGACACTTCACTAAGATATTCCAGAACTGGGGAGCAGGAGCTGGCCAGGACCGCCATGTCCGAGCATCATAGGGACTAAAATTGTACCTCTCAGTCAATGATCCGATGTATTCTATCCCATCAGTATGTCAAATGCACCAAAAGGTGGTTACAGAGTGATATACTGCCAAGAGAGAGTGGCCTTGGAAACTCTCACCATCAACTCCAAAGCTTAGTTTTGTGAAATCGGGTCAAACCTGAGTGAGCTAATTTCTTCCTGGAAGGCTTGACAAAGTAAATATGAAGAGGATGTTTTCACCCAGGCTAAGGAATCTAGAACTAGGGGTCACAGTCTCAAAATAAATGGTTGTAAGTATAGGACTGAAATGGGAAATGTATTCATAAGGAGGTTGTTGATGTTGGAATCTCGTTCCTCCTGCTGCTGTCTCCAGGGCACTTTCACAGTTGTTGCTTCCAGGAACATATTTGCTAAACTATTGCTACCTGCAATGAATATCTGAAAGAAAGTGGCCGTCAGGCTAGCAGATAACAGAACTAATGCTATCCTGCCTTCATTCTGAGGGTGTCCACCATAGAATTGTTTTGTAGATTGGGAGTCTTCCTGGTCAAATGTAGAGCTCTGAACTTGATTACTAGTCTTTAAATAATGATGCCTCCAAATAATTGTCTTTGGTCTGGTCAGATAACAAGAGGAAGGTATCATTAATATTTGTGTATGACAACCAATATTGCCTGGGACTGGCTTCGTAAACATCAATTTATATTTTTTTACTTTTGCCCTATGTATGAACTCTGTTGCATTGATCAATTTATTTTTTATCTATAAAGAGCCAAGAGATTTATATTTAATAAAATCACTTTAATAAAGTGAAATGTTGAATCATAATGCTAAAAGAAACATTTATGTTTGAAAAGATGAATTTGGTTAGACAAGCCAAGATGTGGTTGAGATAAGTTTTTAAAGTTGGTGGGAAGGAATGTATAATGCAGACTTGAGGAAATTAGTGAATACTCAGTAGGTCAGAGGTTTTAGTTTAGATGAGGATTTAAAGGATTTGTGGTTTGCTTGCCTCAAGGAGTTGTAAACCTAATTGTCTCATCTTTTACCTCTCACAGTAGACTGCATGATTAGGCAGACCAGTGGTGGGTTGAAGAGTGGTTGAACAAAATCTGAATTGAATGTGTTAAAGGATGATGATTCTGAATTCTTTCTTTATGATTGTATGTTTGAATGTGCAAACCTAAGCAAATTTAATAAGACGGCTGCATAAAATTAAACAGTAGCACAGATTTAGCTTTCACTGGACGGTTTTCTACTGGTCTAATGGGAAGGCCAAGATCAGGCCTGAAGAGAATTCCAATTCCATCATTAACAGGTACTGTACAATAATATTACAGGCAGCGACCGAGTACATTGGACTGTCATTACATAAACTGCAGTAGGCACCTCAATTTTAATTAAATTGCCATTATTTCAGATACCAGTGTGCAGATTTCTGCATTATTGTTTGTTTCTTTTGTACCTGATACAATTATTACTATTAATTGTTCAACAACTTCAAAATTCATTATGCATATTTGTCTGGTATAATCTGTGGTAATGTGTGTTACACTAGTGTGAATATGGAATAAATTCAGAGTTAACATCAGTTTAAATAATGAGAACCATCCATATAAAATGCATCAGAATGCTAAATGCACTGTGGTTTACTCCTTGAATCTGACCCTTGAGATATTGTATAGAAATAAAATATTATTTAGGAATTCTTAAAAGGAAGTGTTTTGCAAGGTTCAGATACAGAGAGAAAAACAATCTCAAATCTAAGGGGGGGGGGGGGGGGGGGGATATTATTACTAAAAATAATGTGGAAAAGTTACTCTGCACAGATCGACACAAAATGCTGGAGTAGACTTCTTCAGTCTGAAGAAGAGTCTCGACCCGAAACGTCACCCATTCCTTCTATACAGAGATGCTGTCTGCCCTGCTGAGTTACTCCAGCATTTTGTGCTTATCTTCGGTGTAAACCAGCATCTGCAGTTGTTTTCCTACACAATACTCTGCTTCTGTGAAGATTGAAAGCTTTAGTAAACCATGAGAGAATAACTCTGCTTGCGCTGTGTACCGACCGACAGGCTTCTTTCATAACCATTACTAACTGATTGATTGTTGTGCCCTTCACTTCCTTACCATGACCTCATCCCCTCAAGTGATAAAGAACCGTGCCCTTCCTTATTTAAAGTGAAGCATTGTTATTGACCCATGAATTGGTCTGAAAATGTAAAAAGAAACCCTTCAGTCTTTACAAATCACCAGATCCAATGACACAGTGCTATTATTTGTGGAACGTTTGTTTCCTGGTTGTTAAAGAAAGTAAGGCTACATAGAACAGGAGATTTATGGTAACAAGGCACCATTTAGAGTAATGCAATCAAAATGCCATGAATTGACAAGATTGTCAACAGACAGACATTACTTGGAGTAAACAAGGCACTGCAGATTAATACAAACATCTACTCAGCTGTACAGCACTACAGTTGATTTTGTATAAACTGAGGGGCATATATATTCCCTGGGGCCGTAATATTATTGTACAGAAATAAAAACAGATTCTTAACATTTAGTGAAAAAGTCTAGTTTTTCAGATCAGAATATCATTAGATATCTATCCATTTAAAAATGTTACTTATCAGTCGTTTGGTGAAATATTTTAAGATAATTTGCATTCTCACTCATTTCAACAAGATGTTGCCTATGACAATGAGTGTGCTTCAAAAATAATTCCCCTGGAGAATGTTATTGATACTTCTGGATTATTTTTTTGATCTGTGAACATGACATGGAGACTATGTATACCAGGCCTATGATGAAACCTCTTTAAACTGCTGCATAAGCACCAGTAATTTTTTTATTTTCCACTTCAAAATGAGCCTTTTCTGATCATTTTCATTATCATTTATTTGTAGTTTACATCGATGCATTTATGCTCAAAGGAACCAGGTAAATTCGATTAATTTTAAATGATTCTATGGTCCCGAGGTTATGCGGGACTGGGATGACCGGCCTCACTTGGTTATACGTGCCAATAGTGTCAAGATCGTTGGCTCTCACCATGTCTATTGAATTGTTTGTTTAGACCATGCTGGAACCAAGTCTGCAATATCACCTGGAGTGCAGTGGCACAGCTGTAGACTTTGAGACCACCACTCTATTAATAGATATGTAGTCTGTCTGTTGAGTACGGTGTTGGGTGCTAGACTACTCCAGCTGATGACAATGTTGATTCACTTCTACAAGAGTAAAGGAAGTGTGAGAGTGAATACTTTGCAATGATTCTGGGAATTATGGTTGCTATCATTGAATCTGTGATAATAGTATATGCTGGGAAACGGGCACGAGAACTGCACAGTAGTGATGTGTTTGTGTGTATTGGAGAAAATTAATGTTGGTCACGTGCTTGAGTAATAGAGATTGCTGTTGGATGAGAGAATAGATTGTACACAGTGTGAAACCAGTGGTTCAAGTTGGACCATGGAAGTTCTTCACCTTTCCTGAGCTTAACTACCCATGTGACATCACCATCACCAGATTAAACTATCCCCATTAACTACTCCCATATTGGGCCTAGGTAAATTCCGGAGAATGTGCATTGACGATCACTCTCCTCCGCACGTCTGAAGAAGGGTCTTGACCCAAAACTTCACCCATTCCTTCTCTCCAGAGATGCTACCTGTCCTGCTGAGTTACTCCAGCTTTTTTATGTCTATCTTTGGTTTAAACCAGCATCTGCAGTTATGTGCAGTTTTGGTCCTCTAATTTGAGGAAGGACATTCTTGCTATTGAGGGAGTGCAGCGTAGGTTTACAAGGTTAATTCCCGGGATTGCGGGACTGTCATATGCTGAGAGAATGGTGTGGCTGGGCTTGTACACTCTGGAATTTAGAAGGATGAGAGGGGTTCTTATTGAAACATATAAGATTGTTAAGGGTTTGGACATGCTAGAGGCAGGAAACATGTTCCTGATGTTGAGGGAGTCCAGAACCAGGGGCCACAGTTTAAGAATAATCGGTAAGCCATTTAGAACAGAGACGAGGAAACACTTTTTCTCACAGAGAGTTGTGAGTCTGTGGAATTCTCTGCCTCAGAGGGAGGTGGAGGCTGGTTCTCTGGATACTTTCAAGAGAGAGCTAGATAGGGCTCTTAAAGATAGCGGAGTCAGGGAATATGGGGAGAAGGCAAGAACGCGGTACTGATTGGGGATGATCTGCCATGATCACATTGAATGGTGGTGCTGGCTCGAAGGGCCGAATGGCCTACACCTGCACCTATTGTCTATTGTGGTTCCTTCTTACACACTCTCCTCTGCACATCTGGGTCAATTAAGGCATCTGAAGTACCATATCTGAAAATTGTAATGTCCATGCGCTGAATGGGCATTACCCTTTTTCTTTTTACTTTAATTATCTTTAGATCAGTGGGAACGTTACTCTCTTTATATAATTCAATAGACAAATATCTAATCAGTTCTAATATTAAAGTTGCCCATTTTCCTAACTTGTTCTGCATGCTCCACATTATTCTGAGCAGTTTCCCAGGCTTCATCCAGTGCCTATGCAATGCAGCTCCAAAACAAATACATTTAACACATGTAATTGCTCAATTAAAACATAAAATAAGATTACTATAAACTTAGAAGGCCTTGTTAAAGGGCACATGGTTGTTAAAGTTACTGGAATAACAGTCAAGAGTTCTGGATCATCGATCCAGGGACTCAGATTTGAATCCTACCATAGAATCTGGATTATGGAAATATGAATAATTAAAGCCAATAATAGTAACAATGAGTACTACCGGACTGTTGTAAAAACCCATCTGGCTTATGAATATCTGCAAGAATGTCTTCCCTACTTTTCAGTTAGGTCTATATATGACTTTCAATGTAGTTAGTTCTTGATATCCACCTTAGTTCAGGGGCAACTACAGATGGAGAGGACTGGCATTTGCAGCAATGTTTACATCCCACAAACAAACAAATAAACTGTTTTGTTTAAGAAAGAACTGCAGATGCTGGAAAAATCGAAGGTAGACAAAAATGCTGGAGAAACTCAGCGGGTGAGGCAGCATTTATGGAGCGAAGGAACAGGTGACGTTTTGGGTCGAGACCCTTCGAAGGGTCTCGAAATAAACTGTTTTCATCATCTCAAAACTTGAACCCTCTTGAATATGAATCTAAGTGGTAAACCAAAATCCACACGTCTTGATAGATGTTTGCATGATGGCTCTTACAAATAAATAATTTTAATAAAGGGAGAATTAAGTTTCTCACTTAATGAATATGTTCAATTGACAAAAAACTATTAATGCCTAGTTAGGGCATCTGGTGAGGAATAACAAGCGAGTAGTAATTTAAAAAGAATGTATATTATTACAGTCTACTTTACAGTCTCTACTCTACTTTCCAGTCTACTGCTTTATGTAACAACAAAAACAGAAAACCCAGCCCAGACTCCATTATTTAACATTCAAAATAGGCAGTGACCAAAAAGTGAAATTAACTTGTAAATTCCAGTTTAATTTTTCAAAAAATGCAACAGCGCTACAGAGTAAAGCTGCAGCTAAAATATCTCTCAATCATTTATAACAATTTTATCTTTCTGCAGTTGATAATACAGTTCTCTTAATCTTATTTTAACTAAGTTTACAAAAATCTACTTCAATTAAATACCTTCTGAGTGTGGTTATTTTAATCAATCTATTTTGCTTTTGAATATTATATATTATATATGTTTCTTAAAGCTATACTCAATAACACCTGAAAAGCTATATATGAGTGGCATAAACATTTCAGCAAACTTATGGTCAGTCAGTCAGTAAAACCCTTGCCCTTATATCCTATCAACTACTGCACCAGCCATACAGTTCACATGCAGTTTTCACAATATATCATTGCTTGTTAAACAACAATCTCCTCTACGAGATAACTTAGTTCTGCTTCAATCCTCAGATGTATTTGTTTTCAGAATCTACTAGCTATTCAAGCATGACAAACATCACCCATTTGTGGCATGATGCTCATTGCAACATTTTCCTCACTTGCAGATCAGAGTGGCACACAGACACAGCACCACCTAAATGGAGGAAAACACATCTATCTGCATGCTCCAGTGACAGAGTTGGCACTGCCCATCATTGAGATGCCAGCTATTGAGACTGCAGTCGGTGTTGGGGATGAAATAATTGAATATGAACGTGCCTTCGCACCTCAACACCATCTCATCCCCCCCTTCAAACTACAGTCTTCTGATTTAAAAGCAAGCATACTGTCTTAGTGGTTTGCCTGAGGTGAGGACTGCAAATAATTCTGCGGTACAGAAGACAGATGTGCACTTCGACAGGGCAGACCTACAGAGGTTACATCAGTACATACAATTCAATGCATTGTTATGCATGGTTTGAACATTGACTTCTCTAACTTCAAGCAACCCTTGCTTTCCCTCTCTCCATCTTCCCAGTTCGCCGACCAGTCTGATTGTCTCCGACTACATTTTCTCATTTGCTTTGTTGTTAGCTTCTCCCAGCTAACAATGATCTAGAAAATGATCTAGTCTACATTTTCCTTGATCACCGTCCCCTTTGTCCTGTTTTCACACCTTAGACTTCCTATCTATGTATCTCCATCTCCCCTGACATCAGTCTGAATAAGAGTCTCGACCCGTCAGGGGATATGGGGAGAAGGCAGGAACAGGGTACTGATTGGGGATGATCAGCCATGATCACATTAAATGGTGGTGCTGGCTCGAAGGGCCGAATGGCCGACTCTTGCACCTATTGTCTATTGTCAATTGAAACATCACTCATTCCTTCTCTCCAGAGATGCTGCCTGTCCCGCTGAGTTACTCCAGCATTTTGTGTCTATCTTCAATGAAATGCATTAGCAAGCTTACTAGAAATCCAATATGGAGGAGTCAGCTTTCTACAAGCCATCGTAAAAAAAACCATCTTTACTTTGATGCACCATTTCATGATATTAGAAGCTTTTTCAGCCACACCGTCTCGCTGTTGAACCGGAAGCTGAGACTGCTATACTGAACCTGATGTAAAGTGGGCAGCATTGGCAGTTTAAATTACTGCTTACTGAGGTTTCAGACGAGATAAACAAGGGAATAAAACATTGTGAAGGTATCATTCATATTTTGGGGCTCATGTTGTCGACCTCCCCGTGGTGAGCCCTGTCAACTGACTTCAGTCAGGCGAACGACAACAAACAGAGACAGCAGCAGCACCGCAGCTTGGCGCCAACCCAGAGCATGCGCCCTTTTAAGGGCGGGCACCTACAGATGTCGAACCGGTTGGCATCACCCTGCTGCAGACTTCTGCTGCCTCAAACGCAAGAAGAAGATTAATATTTTTTTTTTATAATCACACCTGCAAAAAGCAATGATATATATGAAGAAGCAGTGAGGAAGGATGACATATAACCAAATGGGAATATGGATTGAACCAAAAATAGCAGTTAAATGTTTAGGAGTGTATTCAACAGGCCTCAAGCAGGCTTGACGGAACATTAGATTGGCTGGGATTATTTTTTCCCCAACATTAGTTACAGAATGGAAATTCAATTCAATTGCTTATAAAAATGACGAGGGGCCGAGACAGAGTAAATAGCAAGGACGATTCCATTAACAGAAGGTGCAAAATCCAGGAATCATAGATTCGGAGTAATTGTTGGCAGGAGTGGAGATTTTTTGTTTCCACTCAGTGGGTAGTAGGAGTCTGGAACTCACTGCCTGGCAGGGTGATAGTGGAAGAAATTTTCGTCTTGTTTAACAATGTGAACTTGAAGACCTGAAGGAATACAAAGCCTGTGCTGGAAGTGAGCCTGGTTGGGATTTTTCATCTGGCACAGCCTGATTGCCTCTTTGTACGTCAAACTTTCTGTGGATTACAGTATGCTGAGCACTTGCATGGTCTCACAGACATCCAGCAATATGTCCTTCAACCAACCATTGGAAATGCGGGTGTACCAGGCCAGAAAGGTAGCACTGGCTCTGGGGAAAACTTCTCTCCTCTATCTGGAGGACAGCATTCTTCTTCCCACTTCCATTCCATCCCTATTGCTTGTCTGACACCCAATTCAAACTGCTATTGCCCTTACAGAAATGGTTGAATCAATAGCCTGCTATGCCGGAGATGCTTAAATTTGCTCCCCAGGGCTTCCACCAAACGTTCTTGCAGAAAACATCTAGATACTTCTGTGCGGCACTCATTTTCAATTGAAGACACAAAAATCTGGAGTAACTCAGCTGGTCAGGCAGCATCTCGGGAGGAAAGGAATAGGTGACGTTTCAGGTCGAGGCCCTGCTTCAGACGTTAGAAGAAGGATCTCGACTCGAAACAT